>JANIJI010000002.1:1722500-1837500 GCA_024500535.1 Leptonema lineaticorne
GGTATAAATTATGTTATCACGCGACAATTTGTTTAAATGATAACCGACTACATCTTGTGGACATTTTGTGATGAAAGGTCACGTACATTTTTTTTTTTTGCTTTTGCTTTTTTCGAAACGTCAGATTGATCACGTATCACTATTTTTGGTCGTCGTATAAAATAAAAATCGAAGGGTCGAAGGATAAACTATCGAACGCGCGTCTGAATATAAATTACGACGCGATAAAATAGCATTTTTCGACATACGTCTAAGAGAAAAACGCTTAAAGTCACACCGATATATAAGAGAGAATTTCAAAAATGTTGAATATATATTTCAACCTGATTTTTTTTTGTATAAAATGGCATAAAAATGATCGACACTCTTATGATTTTTATCAAATTATTTCAAGTAGAGAAATATAAGATACAATTGAATAAAATATGTCGTCGTATTCGTGAAGTTATTTATGATTTTCCAATATTTTTCCTGAAATAGAAAAACGTTTATTTTCCGACCGGTTTTCCTTTATACTGTACTGTAATAGAAGAATTTCTATTGACGTTTTAGAGACATTTTCACTTTTTATATCGAAATTTACAGATGAAATTCGAACGTTTTACAATATCGACTAGAATAAATAGATCGATCATATTATATATTATATATAAAAATAATTAAATATTATTTTTTCTTTATTGCTATTCGGTTTATTCCTTTTGTGTTTTGTTGCGTACATAAAATTGACCTTTGTATTTTGAAATTAATATATTTATATATATATATATATATATATATATATATATATATATATATATATTAATATTTTGAAAATCATTTGCAAATTTCGAAGTTTCTAAAGGTGAATTCCAAAAGTATTGAAGTGAATATAAACAATTTTTTCCACATCGAGTGATGTTCATTTGAACGAATGTTTTCTCATATTTTGAATTTTAACGAGTTATTTATTATGGATGATTTTATATATATATATATATATATATATATATATATATATATTTTACTCGTGTCAAATAAAATGTGAAAATGAAGGCTTCGCCGCGAGCAACGGTAAAAATTTGATGATAACACGGATTAAAAGTGATAATAATTGGCCGGAAAATTTTGCGTTTTACAAGCGTATTTTTTTTTACGACGGAAAATTCTCAGCCTCGAGCCACGAAAAAACAAGCAATTTTCACACATGTTTTCAAATATATATTTAACAATTCGAACGAAATGTAACATATTTTTTTTTCGATCATTATATTTTAAATAATTTTAATTTATTCTTTCTGAAGATGATTTCTTTTTAAATTTACTTTATAGATAAGATCGAGAATTTTATTATTAAATAAAACATATATTATTGTATCGTTGTGTGTATTAAGTACTATATTTTCAAGTTTAAAACTTTGATTTTAATACAAATTCGTAAAAATTCATCCTAAACTATTAACAAAACTTTTGGCAAAGCTATTTACATAAATATTTTTACACTTTTATATCAAATTTTATTTGTCTCATAAGTATAAAATCGCATATATTATATTTTATATAATATCAAAATTATCCCCTATATATAAATTAATCATAACATGGATTAATGTAATATATATAAATAAATAACGACCATTTTATATATACGTGCAATGAATTTAAAATAAAATAACATACATAAGTATTTTATGATAAATTTACAATATGCACTCGTTATGTACTTTTATTTAAATTTATATTTTATAGTCTATAAACGTGATATAAGAATAATGCGGTAATTTTCGCATTGCGAGACTTTAATATATTTTCGTATAAAAGTTACGAAATAAATTATCGTATTTATTTTATACGTTATATATTTTTTCTTTTCATTACTTGAATGCAATCGTAAAACGGCGGCAGAACAGTTATAAAATATGAAATATCGAATCGATAATAAATCTCTACGGAAATAATAATATTGTAGTAATAAAAAAAATACGATTTATTAAAGGAAAAATTTGTTTGAATTTTTTTTGACGATTTTATTTAGTATTATTTGTATTATATTAATTGCGTGCTAAAATGCGATTAAAGATTATAGTTTTTTTTTTGTTCTCGATACGCGGAAACGATTTGAATCGGTTCGATTTTATCGAAAATCGTATTGAGTTTGTAAATTAGTAAAGCTTAATAAAGACGCTAATAAATGTAATCAGTTACAATATAAGATAAATATCAAAATAACTAGTTGATAATTTATATATGCAGTCATATTTATATAAAGTCGAATGTGGAATAAGGTAAACTAGGCGATCGCCTCGGGCGTCAAAACTACGAAAGCACTAAAGACAATATAATTCTATTGTTTTGTAAATTTATGCAACAATAACGATTTTCAGTGTTTAACCGTTGATCTAAAACTATGATTTCATAGTTTAAACAGGGATGAAAGTGTTCAAAATTAGTACAGTATGATTGAAATGTACGATTAAAGTGTACAAAAAAAGTTATGACATTTTTGTGCATCGAAAATCGCGATTTCGAAAATGAAAATTTTTTTTATGGAAATTTGTAAAATACCAGTCGATTAAATTGAAAAAAAAATGAAAATATATGAAAACGTTTTAAAGTGTGATTAACTTTAAAAATATTAAAATACATAGCACAAATTTTATATCATCTCTACTAGACGAATTATTTGCCGAAAATCGAATTAAAATCGCATCTCTTTCAGCAATAATATAAAATTAAATTTGTATGAAAAATCTAAATTATTATTACGAATTTTATACTTTAAAACAATTTTATACAATTTTGACTCATAATATACGATTTTCTTCGACGAAATGAGAATTAATTAAATTCAATATATAAATTTATATTGTGCACTCGTCTAGCGCCGGCTTTACATCTCTCGTGTAGCAAACAATAACACGGTTTATTCGTCTTTTCCTTTGTAAAAGTATCATAGTATAACATCTTTTTTCTTCGACTCTTTTCCTAGTCATTTTATGGAACACTTAACACGTCAATTACAACGTCTCTCTTTCTGTTTTTCTTTTTTTTAATGGCATCTTCTAAAAGCAGACAATTTCAAGATTTCCTTTCTGTCCAACGGATATATAAAATTAACTCAAAATACAGCTCAAAATATAATATTTACGAAATAAATAATTTTATAAAATAGTTCAATTATAATATTATAGATATAAAATCAGTGAAATCAACGGTAAAAGTCTTTCCATTTAATTAATATACTGTTCATTAATTGGAAACACTTTAAAACGAGGTCGATTAATTTATATCTTATATTAAAATTAATTCATTCGTTCAATATCTATCTATCGACAAAATTGATAACGCGGTGGTAACGAACATGTTCATTTGCAGATTTGAATCAACGATATAAATTATTCATTTTTTTTTTTGATTTGAAAACTATATTTATTTTATTATATATAATAATTATTATTATTTAATTGAAGAAAGAATCTGATTATATTCGATATATATTGCCGTTTTGAAACATCGTTGCAATTTATTCATGATCATGAATGAGACAAGCGTCTCGTTAAAAATAAATCGATCTCGTTTTTCCACTGAAAATTATATATGGAATTTCGCGTGAAAATGAATAAAAAAAATTGTCAAGAGCAATATTGACATTTGATTGTCGCCTCGAACGGCGATATAAATGGAAAATTCGGAAAAACTAATCGGTAATAAATGGAAAACGTGTTCCGATGAACGCGCGCAGTATAAAAGTGTTTTGCATTATTTAAATACAAAATCACACCCGAAAGACTTGTTCGTTTTGTTTCTAAAAAATGTTTCTTAAAATGTGTTTCGCGTAATTTATAAAGTATATTTATATAAATGTGTTTCGCGTAATTTGGTATTTTATATATATAAAATACCAAATTTTCATTTTTTTTTTATTGAATCGATTCACCAAATTCAATCCAAATTTTTAAATATTTAAAATGTATATTATTTTTCTTCTAATACATTATTATATTAATTTTAATCTTTTTAAGAAATATTATAAATTAATATGCAAATATAATTCATAACTTTAAAACAAAAATAATATAATGAAAAATTCTATTCTATTCGTCGACCGATAATACATTTATTTTTTAATAATTTTTTTTAATATATTATTATATTTTACTCATTCTCAGTTTATTGACAAAATTTGTCGGAATATTTCATACATTAACTTCATTATTTTCAGTCACGTTCAGCATATTTATCAAAATTCTCTTATAAAATCTAAATTTCAGCTAGAATGAAAAAAAAACATCAATATTTTTCAAATAAAACAATAACTATTAACAATATAAAAATATTTTTTAAAATGCGATATTCATAAAAAAAATATGTATATAATAAATCAACGCCCAAAAAATACGATTAAAAGCGAAACGCGTAATTGAATTCCTGCTTTTCTTTTTTCTTCTTTATTTTTTGTTGTATATTTTTTTCTGTTTGCCCCCCCCCCCTATATTTTTGTTTTCTTTTCGAATTAAAATCGTAAAGCGATGCATAAATAAGCTCGTTAATTATAACGCTGAAATATCTAAATATTAGAATAGATAACTAAAATTTCGACTAGTATTTTTCGAAATCGTTTCGAATACAAAACCACTTCAGACGATTTACAAATATATATATATATATTTTTTTTTTTTTTTGAGAGGCACTTTAAGTGCATAAAAATGCGTTTTTTATTACCATTTTCTGTTCTTGAATCTATTGAAAGACGGTAGCCGTTTTGAATAGAACATTCGTAAGAAATCGTCAACATTTTCAATAGAAAAAGAGCGTTTTATCATATAATATTATTAAATAGTTGAATGAATAAATTTATTTATTGTATAAAAAAATAATACTATTTTTTTATATTTATATAAATATATTAAAAATACAGAATAAAAGTGATAATATTTTGTATGAATAGAGATCTAATTAAAATTATCTGATAAATATGACTAAAAAGCAAGAAAATGTACTAAACAGACTAAATTAGAATATTAATAAATATATGGTAAATAATATATAAAATGTTAAGAATTAAGATTGAATATAATCGTTTCACATAATTATTAATTTATAAACGTTTATATGATAAGCTTTACTCGTAAAAGCAGTCGTAAGATTTTTAACTGATATTATTTCGAACAGTAATTTTCGTTCGGTCACGTTTGCTGTTTAGATTTATATCAGATAATAGTACATATTTTGGTATAATACTGTGATCAAAAAGCAAGGTGAATTGGTTTATAAAATGTAAATTCTTTATTTATTGTTACAAAACAATTTCATTCCTTTTAAAATAGTTCCCATCCGATAAAACGCACTTTTGTCAACGCTCTTTCCAGTCCTCAAAACAGTTGGAATAATCCTTTCCAGTATAATAACATTCAAGACCTTCTTCGATTTGTTTTTTATTTCCGCAATTGTGTCAAAACGGCGTCCACGCATTGTTCTTTTGAGTTCACTGAATAGCCAGAAGTCGCACGGAGCCAAATTAAGCGAATACGATGATTGCGGAACAATATGAGTTGAGTTTTTGGCAAAAAAGTCGCGAAGAACCAATACAGTATGACATAATAATGCATTATCGTGATGAAGGAACCAAAAATCGTAAAAACACGTGCAACTTAGAGATAATTAAACCTTTTGACAAACACACACTTGGCAAATGTTGTAGACAGTCCTACCAATCTAGGAAAAAAATACAATTTACCTGCTTTCATAATGCCCGGGAGTTTTAAATAACAATTTCTTCTTACTTTTTGATCACAGTAGTATAATTATTATCTCTCTCTCTCTCTCTCTCTTTATATATATATATATATATATATATATATATATATATATACATATATTCTTTATTTGTAAGTTTGTGCAAATTCCACAAATGCAATTATGTTAATTTACGAGAAACGAGATCCTCAAAAGTGCCCTTTTATGCAAAGCGTTTCGCTTTTATGACGTAATTGAATTAATTGAAACGTTAAAATGAACGCAATACGTGCGTTTTTAATGAAGTCTAATTAAACGATAAATTAATTAATGAGTGAAAAAAAAATCACATTTTATTATATAATAGACGATTAGTATTATTGCTGTTTATTTTTTTTTTTCATTTTTTACATCCATCACCGTTCTACATATTTTCTAGTAATAGAAATTTCGACGTAAAATAATCATCGTGCGAACGTCGAATCTTAAAATCAAAATAGTCGGCAATTAATTTTATTACAATCGTAAATCAATAACTCGTATTTTTATTACAAATTCGATCGTCGACCATTGATTTGTTACAACTGTTGTATTATTAGAAAAGCGCAAAGTATAGGATTATGATAATATTACGAAAGCCACCGAAGAAGCTTTTATGCCAAAAAGAATTTGTTTTTTTTTTTTTTTAGAAACGAAAAAAAAGATATTTATAACCCATAAAATGACTACGTATACGTATAAAGATTGAGTGTTAAAATTCGTGCCAATATATCATACAATAAATTTGTTAGAAGCAAAATCGATAGCGCGTTTAAAAAATACATATATCATCATCTATCTTGACATTCGTGCGATTTTCGAAAATCTGCAGCGAATTTACGAAAATTTGCTGCGAATTTACGAAAATTTCTTAAACACAATCTTTCAAAATTTTTAGTTATATTTTATTTTTTTTCTATTGAAAATCGAGTTGTTGATTTTATATTATTTAAGAGAGTTTACAATGCACCTACGTTTTGGATAATTCAATGACGAATGCTGTCGTTCTGAGATCATCGATATAATTCGAGTGGACAATTACCTGAAATTATAAAAAAAAATCATATAAAAAAATCTGACAAATTAAAATATTTAAATTAAATGAATAATAATTTATATATTTGACACGATAATCTAACATTTTTGTACGATTTCGATGTCTACTTCTTAGAATATTCATTTTTTCAATGGAAAATTTTCATCATAAACAAGTCCGTTATCGCAGATGTAATTTAATATAATTAACCGTAATTTTTTTACGTTTATTAAATCAAAATTATATTATAAAAATAAATACTGTTCACGTGAACATTTCATATCAATAATTATATATAATACGTGCGAAACTGAAAAAGCTCAACATTATACACATTATAATTAATATTATCGCGTTAATAATAATTTATCTACTGCGCAAAAATGTGTTTTAATAATTATAATATAATAATAATAATAATAAAACGTATTCTTCAGTAATATTTATATATATTTATGGCGTCGACAAAAACACGTATCGTGTTTGCTATTATTTATTTATTTATTTTATTACGCAATACGCGAAAAATATTTTTATTGCATTTTTATTATTTTTCTTAGATATTTTATAAAAAAAATATAAAACATTTAAACGCTACATTTAACCAGAATAAATAAATAAATAAAATTTCCCTCGTCAATCACAATCAAAACGTTCGGAATTGTCATTTTGTTTTCGGTCAAGTTAATTAGTCACCGAATTTATGTCCAACATTTTTTTTTTAAATACGACTTTAATTTGCGAAAATACGATGTAAAATTTATTAGATTAATTTTAGAATATAAATATTTTTTTTCTATTTTATACATATTAAAAAATATATATTTTAATACACATTTACAGTTATAAATTATAAAACAATAAATTGTATATATATTTTATCATAAAAAAATAATATAATTTTATTAGATAATTAAGTCAATGTGAAAACGATTATCATATAATAATTATTGTGAATAAAAGTAAGTGGATCAAAATATTCAGCAATTGTATATAATAATTTTTAGTATGAATATTCAAGTTAAAAATGATGAACCTATTTATATATATAATTAAACTTACTAATTTATTTATAATTTACATAAAAATAGAAAGAAAAATAAAAATATAATAATTAATAGTGTATTAGATAATTTAGCACAATGTCGATTATCGCACTTTAACGACGATATATCTTCAAAAATATGCGATAAAATCGCAAATCGTAAAATTATCAATTTCTACAATAGAATTATATATATATATATATATATATATATATATATATATATATATATATATATATATATATACTGATTTAATATAAAACGTGAAGAATATACAAACATTTTGCTGTTTTGGCAAAGAAAACCCCACATAAAAAAAAATAAAACAAAATTATCGCATTAACGAAACGTCAGAAATTGAGTTTACGTCACTTTTTTACTAACTTTCTAAATTTGAAACGTGTGAGCCGAGTACAAAATTCGTTTTTTTTTTTTATTTATTATGCGGCAAGAAATTCGACAATCGAACTAACGATCCTCGACTTTCGTTAAATTTCGACAAAAGAAAAAAAATACGTGGTAACTTTTGGCGTTCACAAAGACGACGACGACGACGTATAAATAAATATTAAACATTATATATATATATATATATATATATATATATATATATATATATATATATAATATTTGTTCGACAAATAAGAAAGGTCGCTTATTTGTATTGCGCAATATGAAATTGAATCGATTTTTTTTAAATAAGTTTATCGTGAAATATTCAGATATATATATAATATATAAATATAAGTATAATAAAAATTAATCAGAATTTTTTAGATATGATTGATTGATGAATGTCCGGTTTTTTGTGCGAATTAATTTATGTCGACTTCGGTAATCCGTCTCGTTTTTAATTCGATTAAAACGAGCGACACGTTTAATTAAAACTTATATCGTTTCGCCAAAGATCCTGTCATATCGGTATTATATTAAAAAAAATACATTTATATATTAATATTGATATATATATATATATATATATATATATATATATACATATATATATATATATATATATAAATGTAAAATAAAACTCGTCGAAAAAAGGTGTTCGGAATTTTCGCAAATAAATAAAAAAAAATTGAAGCACTCCATTATATATATGCGTTGAAAATGTACGATAAAATAAATTTTTATTTTTATATATTTTTTATTTTTTACATTTGATAAAACGAATGTGAAAAAATTCATGAATTAAAAAGTGAGTGCTGAAATGTGTGATTAATTTATTCTTTACGTATTTCTTTTATATATTTATATATATATATATATATATATATATATATATAACTTTTTCGATTTTAATAGATGAAATTGTGAAAAAATATATATTTGTTATACATTCTACGATAAATCGATTAAATTAAAAGTATATTAGATAACATATTTTACAATGTATATATTTAATTTCAAACTATTATTATATATAAAATAATTATTGAAAATAATATAAAAAATATTTATATAACGTAATTAACTTTAGCTTTCAGATGCGATATAACTTGATTTTTGTGAATATATAATAGAATTGTAAAATGAAAGAAAAATAACACGTGTTACGACTAAATGAGTTATCTCGTATTCAATAGACTATGGATAAAATTAATATTAAACAATCTATTAATATAATAATTAAGAACAGATTTTACAATTTTACACATAAATTTTCTTCTTGAAAAATTATAATATATTGATTTTAATCGTTCAAGTGTCTCAATAATATTCGTGTGTCGCGATCTTTTTTTTTGTTTTTATATTTTTGTTCATTTTGTAATATATATATATATATATATATAATAAAGCGAAACTGCTAAAACAACATCAATATTTTATATGTCCCATCGGAACGTCACTTATTAACGAAATTAATCGACGATGTCAAACGAAGATCGACAAAATAAAATAAAAAATTTCGAAAACAAAAACAAAACAAAACAAAAAAGCGAACGAGTGTTATCCACTTAATTAATTGACCGAATTCGATCCGACAAACAAATAATAAAAACGACGAATTTATTTCGCTTTCAAAACGAAATTGAATAATGAAAAACGTCCCACAGTTAAAAATTGGGAGATAATTTTTTTTTTGAAAAAATACGAAAACTTTTAAAAAAATAAATAAATCCAAAAAAGTTTGAAGTTAAAAATAATAATAATAATAAACGTTAAAACCTTACGAAACCGGCTCTCGTTAAAAAAAAACATTACGACGTATAGCGATGACGAGATGTTTACATACGGATTCATCCGGTAAAGATCAGCAATACTGTTATACTTGTAAAATCAGTGAAATCAGTACGTAAAAATCGCCCACGCAAACTAAAAACCAACACTAATTCAAACACTTCAAATGGAACAACTAGCTAGATTAGATTTACGACGGTAATTGCTTTCAATGCACGATGCATCATAAATGTGCTAAAATGTAGAGCACACTTAAGTTTTCTATATATTATATATAATATATATATATATTTATTTATATGAATAAATTATTAATATTGAAAAAGTGAAAATATGACAAATAGAAAATGATTTTATATATAATAAAAAATTATATATAAATAAAAATAAAATCTTTTATAAAATTTTAATCGAATTTCATAATTAATGAAAAATATAGACAGGTACTTGAAAAGTTCAAAAAGTGCTGCCCAATTGAATATTTGATAGCTCTCAAATAATATAAATTGTAAATACTCGCTATATCAACCAACTTTCCAATTCACCAATGTTATAATTTAATATAAAATAATTATATATTTAATTAATTTAAATAAAAACGCATTAATCAACATGTAAAAAATATGTTGAATTTCGTGTTGTTGTTGTTGTTTTTTTTTTGTAATCGTTTCATCAAATATTTTGTCGAAATTTGAATATAAATTATCGACAGAACGTATCAATTGAAACGATATTAAAAATTTATGGAACGCTTTAATGATTCGTTCCATAACGAAACACGTTCATATGGAATCGAAAATAAAGTTATATTTTATATGGAATTACACGAAAACGATTTTTTTTAAAACAACGGAAGTGTTTCAAAAAAAAATAACCATTATGTATAATATAATCTCGGTTAAATCTAGATTTACGATCGATTGTTAAGTGGAACATAAAAAAAATAGATACGAAAAGTGAAATAAGCTTATTTAGAAAACAATGGTTCGATTTTATGGACGTTTTCGGTGTTAGAATTTTAAACGGAAAGAAATGAATCGGGCCGAGTGAAGAGAGTCAGTCCGTCAAAGAAAAGAAAAAGGCAATTTTTTTTTTCATTTACCGGTTGTTGTTGTGTGTGATCTTTAATCGGCCACAATTTCCGAAGGTTCTTAAGCTGTCCAGACGCATAATTAAAGTGGCCGCGACCCAACGTTTTGGAAACCAGTTACCCTTTCGTTTGTGCCGTGGGAATGGAGGCTGTTAATTTGATTTCATTCGAAAACGTATAAAGGGAATAATGAAAATCACATGTGTGCGTTCAAACGTTAACCCATATATGTCCACACCGTGTGCAAAATTCAAAATATTACAAAAAAAAATTTTTTTTTCGAAAGTTATATTTTATGATATTAATATTACTGCAATACATATTGATTATTGAAATAATAATAAAAATATAAATTATTGATATTATAACATGTGTATATTATATTTATATAATATTCGCACATAAATCATGCGATGAAAAATTGATTCAATACAACGTACTTATTTACTCGTATATCAATATCGATTACGTTTTATATAATACAATCGTATCGCAACTTATAATCCACCATAGTAATTACTGATTTATCATTTTCGCATAAATCTAATATGTAATCGCAGTTTATTGCACAAAATAATATGATGCGTGCGTTTTATAAAAGACAAACGCTAATTGTAATCGTAAATCATGTATGTTGTAAAAACGTTCACGTATTTAAAACGTCGCAAGTAAATGACACATAGTCGCATATGTGTCACGATACGACGACTTTATTTCATGCGATATTTTCGAAAAAGATAAAAACGAATCGTTAAAATCGACGCGAAAACATCGAACCGGAGTGACGCTCCGGACCGTAAATAAGACATTTTTATGCGTTCGCACATAAACATCGTTCTTCATACACGAGAAACTGTTCTGTTTCACCGATTAATTGGCAGTAAATTCACTCCCACGATAATTTGTTCTATTATTATTTGAAGCGCACTCGAAGATTTAGAATGGTTAACTAGATGTGTTATTGCGACGTCGTTATACCGGTTCAATATCTGTTTAACATTGTGAATAGTAATCTAAGGTCGATTTACGTTTAGTAGGACAAGTTAAGGTTCAGTTCACGGTTTTGAACTATTGTTGTTTTGCATTTAATGCAACAAAATTAACAATAAAATTCACTCGAATCTATATCATATTAAATATAGTATGAGAAAACCGATCAATCTTTACGTTTGATAATATAATAAAATTTAACTTTGAATTAAAGTTGTCGATACTAATTTAATTCAATTTATATAACTAAAGTCTCAAAGCCAATAATATTAAGTTTTAGTTCACATTTGAATCTCTATAGACTGTAACTTGAAAACTATAGTATAGTTATTAATATACGGCGAACGGTTCAAAGCCGATCGATACTATCTCTTCGTTTAAAATATACACAATATGTGTTAAAATTATCGTAAAAATTAACAACGTGTGAAAAAATTGTTTACTAGAAAAAATAAAACATCAATATTTCTCTCTATACCGGCGTTTCTTAAACTTTTCGATAAGTGGAACCCTTTTTGGTGGTCACTTTTATCGTGGAACCCCTGATTTTTGTCACTCGTATTGTGGAACCCTCGTAAAGTATGTTGTTTTAATTTTTTTATACAATTTTTCTCTTTTTTTGTCCTTTTTGATACTAAAATAACAAGTCTATTCAAAATTTGGCAGCCCACTCCTGCTTATTATTATCCAGCAATTTTTTTTATTTTGTTATTATTATTTTGCCCCCCCCCCCACACACACACACACTTCCTCCTCGCTACGCCACTGTTCGCGGAACACAATTTAAGAAACGCTGCTCCATACTATTATCTATATAAACTAACATAGAACGATTTTCACAAAAAATTTACTCGTCCATTGTTTCACATTGTATAACCTATAACCCGAATAACATGAAAATAGATACGAATTATAAATGGAAATTTATTATTTATTATCTATGCATCGTTATGGATGTCGTTCAATAAAATGAAAACACAAAAATTTGAAATTCTGAAATGCCATTGGCAAAGATTTGCCATTAGCACGAAAGACTTATGGCTATTCAAAATATTGCACATGCCGGAACTGGTAAACGCGTATAGTATTATATTATATTATGATTCGTGAAGTATTTTGACCTATTTAAAATTGCATCTGTTACATTTAACTTTATACAAATTGGCAGTGTGCACAGCGAATGATCTTCGTGTCTTCAGAATTTATTGCAATTGCACGCTAAAGATACTCCAATTAGAATAATCAGACATATATCAGTATCATTCATCAAGCGATGTTAGAGAAGATTTCATATATATATATAAGACCAAATGAATGATTTAATAAAATTATATATATATATATATATATATATATATATATATATATATATAAGAAATAGAATTGTAGAAATGAATGTGGCATGTTTTAGAAAGTTTCACGCTGAAATTCTGTTTAATCTATGCATAAATTTTCATACATTCAGAGATTTTGAGAGATTGTGCGATGTTTGCGGAATTTCAAGCGCTTCGATGTTTTCATTTAATATTATTTTCAATGGTAAATTTTGATATATGAAATGTTGTTGTTTTTGTTTATATTCATAATAACAAAATGCCATAATGGTATATGCACAAGATAGAATCCCAAGTGTGGATGATTTATATATTAGTCATTATGCAACATGATGAAGAGTTTTGCGCTCATTTTCAACTAAAATATATAAGTCAATAATCTTGGACGGTGTGAAATTTTATGAACATGTGTTAAAATGAAATTCTTTTGATTATTGCAAATGTAAATTATTTTAAATATATAAAAATTTAAATGTATATATGTGTGTGTGTGTGGTCTGAGGCAGTCTGATATTGAAAACAAAAAAAAAGGAGCACAAAATGATCACGGAAAAAGATAGCACAGTCAGTCATGAGTTCGCTTTGTGAATATTTTTTTAACACAAAAAAAAAGTTGTGATCAACGATGAAAAATTTAACGGTTGACATTTTGTATAATCATGCTTGAAATTTTTAAACGAACACCAAAGTTCTTTTTGTGTTATTATTATATAAAAAAAAAATTTTTTTTTTTTCGGCTGTTTATCATTTCCTCTCAGACTTTTCGATTTAAAGCTAGATTATCTCTTTTTATAATTTTATAATCGGGATTATCCGTTTTCTTTTTCTTTACTTTGTCATTAATTCAAATTCTAATTTCGATTGAATATCGTCTTATATAAATTTCTTTTTAATTCATAATGGCTATATTTTTTTAATATATATAAAATTATATAGTACGAAGAGATCCATTGTAATATTGAACGTATATTCATGGTAATGTTTGGAAAGTTTAAAAAGAAAACATTACATGACACATGAATAATGATGGTAAGATGTAACAAATTACCTTTTCAAATTTATCACATTGTCCAATCGTACATTCTAGCAATTATATTATAATAGATATTTTATAATACTATAATATTGAATTCGTACAATTCGAATATATCTTTGTAATGACCAATTTTTTTGTGTACGAACCACAAATCGAATGTATTGAATGGACTATAAATGGTCTTTTTTTCTTTCTTTCTTTCTTTCTTTTTTTCACTTTCTTTCATTTGTGAGACCACACGTGACCATGTATGGTAGAAATGAACGTTTCGTCTCGTCTTACAGGAAGAAAGAATACGGGAACGGCTCCGTCTGTCTGCGAGGACTGGTCTCTCTTCAGGTTTTTCCTGTTATACCACTCGGACCAGACCATGACGATACCTTAAATGGATCAAGGCCACATTCGAACACTTTATTATTATTATTATTAATTTTATTTTTGTACTATTTCATTTGCATAAAACGGTAGCCGATTGAATGAAGACGATCGCAAATATTATTATTCCATCATAGTCCAGAATGAAATCAAAAAATATTTTTGATAAAAATAAAATGTTTTTTTTTTATTTTATGCGAATAACGCTTTGATATTTATTGTACATGAGATGCATGAAAAATGACATTTTTTTTTAATATTATATATATAAAACGTGATTAAATAATAACAAGAGGTTCAAGTTTGTAATACATTTTTTTTCCTTTCATATATGGTATCAAGTTTTTTCGTCTTTTCACTTAAGAATATCTTATTTTTTTTCTTTTTAGACTTATTATCTTCGCTTTTTAACTTTCTGGACGTCGCTTTTTTATATAAATAAGTTGTCAAGTCTAAACCTAATCTTCAGACTTCCTTGCTAAATAAAAAAAATAATGTAATATTGGATTTTTTTTCATTTTTGTAATTCAATAGCTATTCAACATTTTAACTGAATAATGTTTATACTGCGGTATGTCATAAATAAAAAGATGCGGTCGTTAACCTTTAAGTTTTTCAAAGTCATGTTTATGTGACCTATGAACCTAAGTCATATTCCGTATAAACTTTATTATAATATAATATTTAAAAGCGCTGATTTTAGTTTCACCTCAATTTAACCACAAATAAAATAATCAACGCCATAATCATATTATTGACATTCGTGAAAAGTGCATAAAATTATAAATGCGGTTTTGTTCAAACAAATGTAAGAAATTGATGATGCGGTTTTGTAGAGCCAAACCGCAGACTATATAAGACAAAAATATATATTTATATATTCGTCAGTCCTGTAACTTTATAGTGTGACCATCGAATAGTCGGGTATCTTTTGAGATACGATCTCGAAAGTGAATAATACAACGAATACGTGAAAGTTCTTACAGATAACCGTAAGTCACGGTCTTTGTGTGCCTTTAAAATATTCTTTCATTGTTATTTATTATCAGGGATGTGACTTCGACGAAGAAATCATTCCAATTCGACGTATTTCGGAATCCAATATCGATAATTAATAGTATTAACGAAATCAAAATGTCAAAATAAATTAGAATTTAATAGAAAAATATATTATAATATTTATAAAAAAATATTCGATGATTTTTTTTTTTTACATTGACTAAATATAATATAGTATTATGCAAATTTTACTCGTATTAATTCAATAATAACGTTGTAAAATTAACGTTTTATATTAAATCCGGTATTATAATGATAATAATAAGGTATATTTATTACGAGAAAAATATGAATATAATATTTTTATATATGTCACGTGCGATATTTTTTCCCATTTTTATACAAATGACCTCACTTTAAATATAATGACTTTCAACAAATTTTAAATTTGAGATTCTAAGATGACTCTAATTTCATTATAATTATCCCATATTATATATCACAAATATTTGAATTTTATATTGAGAGATAAATGACTTAAAAAATATATTTTTATGAGTATTAATCGAAGTACTAAGCAATGGAGTAGCCATTTAGGTGTCACTTTTCTAATAATGTTTACCAACCATAACAGTTTAACCACTTATCTAATGATACTATTATAAAAATAAATCAAATTGATAATAATGCCGACGTTACCAGAATCACATTTACACGAAATAAGTCTATGAATAAAAAAAATCAACTTTTGACTCGACGAATTATCATTATCATCATCATCATCATCATTATTATTAATATTATTTCGAAAAGCTTTTCACAGCTGGGACCCCGCGGAATTTCGAAGGAAGCGCACCTCCTCATTTTCGACGGGAGGTCACGATTCGACCCCGAAAAATTTCGTTTTATTCGATTCATTTTTTTTCCCATCTTGCTCCCATCTCCATTTGTGCCTTTTTTTTTTGGAGATGTTTTGCAACCGCGGCATTTTATTGCGCACAAAGATTTTTCCACGTTGGCTAAAAACGAAATCAGCTCACGTAGATAAAGTACACGTGTTGCGAGAAATCTCAGATTTTTTCGTTTTTTTTTCAACTTTTTTTTTTTTTTTTTGTTGAATCTTGTCACCGTGAGACCTACGACTGTGGTAATCTCATTACGCTTCTGAGTCGCTTTTTTATTTTACATAAGACGTGTAATGAAAAAGTAACGGGAATACCGCTTTAACGTGTTAAATTTTACATTTTAACTAGATATACATCGTATCAAAAAGTTTTTATATTTTAGCATTTTAAATAGTTCTTCTATTTAGTGGTTCTCTATAGAATATATGGATATATTGATCAAATTGCTAAATCTGAAAAAAATAGTTTTAATCACTATATCAGTAATTTTCTTATAAATCATTATACACAATGATTTCATCTTTCAATATTTATAAGAAATAAAAAAAAATACTTTCTGACAAAAATGTCATACCTAAAAAAGTTTCAATATCGAAAATGCAGCTCAGTTCAAAATAGTCATTTCGCATTAATCCGAATGGCGATTAAACTGCATCTTTCGTGTAATATGGATTAATATTATAAAAAATATCGTTGCCGAAAAAAAATAAATAAATAAACATCCTGCCACTTTTAGATCGCACAGTACATATCTACCTTTTTCAACTAAATCTGTGAATAAAACGCGCGGAAAAAATTACGTTAAAGCGGGCGTAATGTAAAAACGTGACACGTGTTGCGACATTTTACACGTGAAATGTCTGCGCGCTCACTTTACACGTGAATTAAATATGTGCTCGTATGTAAATGACAACGCTGACATGTTTTTCACGTTTCGTATAACGAGTATTTATAAATAATCGGTTATTTGATATCTGAATTAAACGCAAACAATGTTATAAACGTTGTTTCCATTTATTTTTAACGAACGTTCGTGTAATTAGTGCGATCGGTGTTTTTTTTTTTTTTTGTCTAATTTTATCAGAAAATTATATAGAAATTCTTTCATAATAATTGCGAGAATAAATTGTATGTTTGAAACGAGTATCTGACACTTTTTTACGAATTATCAGTTTCGATATCGAAAATGTTATTTTCCTATTTGCTTTTATATAATTAGAAAACATATTTGTATTTGTGAACTATCTGTTATAATACTGTGATCAAAAAGAAAGGTGAAATTGACATTTATTATAAGAATCCCGGGCAATAAATAGGAAGACAGGTAAATAGTAAAAAAAAATTCCTAGGTTGGTAGGAATATCTATAACATTTGCCAAACATTTGTTTGTTAAAAGGTTTAACTATTGGTTCCTTCATTACGACAATGTACAATATTATATTGCATTGGTTCTTCGCGGATTTTCGCCAAAAACTCACCATAACCACCGTATTCGCCTGATTTGGCTCCGGGTGACTGCTGGCTAGTCAGCAAACTCAAAAGGCCAATGCGAGGACGCCATTTTGACACGATTGAGGAGATAAAAACCGAATTGAAGAAGGTCTTAAAGGCTATACCGGAAAAAGACTATTCCGACTGTTTCAAGGACTGGAAAAGGCGTTGGCAAAAATACGTTTTATCGGACGGGGGTTACTTTGAAGGAAATGAAATTGATTTGTAGGAATAAATAAATAATTTGCATTTTATAAACGAATTCACCTTACTTTTTGATCACAGTGTAAATTTCTAAGATAAAATCAAAATCTTACTTTAATATGATAATAAGACATTTGATTGATGGATATTTCATATAAAAAGATCGATATATTTTCCGCATTGGTCTTTTTTGACGAATCGTCAAAACGATATACGCTTAAAAGATTTCCTATTTTTTTTTTTAACCGGTCGGTCGTTTTAAAAATTTGATTTATTAACGTACTAATAATTTTCGAAAATCAGAGTCGTTTCCCTTCGGGCATAATTATTATATTTTTGTTGACCGGTATTTCGATGTGAACGTTTTATATATGCAAATGGATGTCCAAAATGTGATTCACGCACGAGTTGTCAAATTTGAAATTCGCCTTATATATATATATATATATAAATCTTAAAAGAAAAAAAAATAAGAATTTTAAACGACAAACATGACGATGACGATGATGATAATGCATTTGGGTGGTGCTCAGCAGGCGAGAGGAACTTTTTAAGATTGTGTTTATCCTTTTAAAGTCGACGACATTATTTGTTAAATCACGATGAAACCGAATGAATAACTCTTTTATCCTCGCGATGAAACGTCAAACGGCAAACAATAAGGACAATTTTCGTTTTTAAATAAAAATGACTGTTAATTATATATATGTACATATGGAGACATTGTATTATCATCGTTTCATGACGTTACAGAATATTTCAGAATATATATATATATATATATATATATGAAATGAAAAATAAAATTTTGTCTCTAAAAAGAAATATTAAATTATTTAGAATCCTTGGAATTTCAAAGTGATCCTTATTAACATCCCGAATTCTCGTATAATTCCAATGAATTATGTAGATATAATATTTATATGAATTAGTAACGTAGAACCCTTTTCGATTCTAGAGCCTAAATCGATTATTCGGTCCACTTTATTATATTATATCTATTTCTGATAATAAATATAAAGTTACTACGATTCGTCAATTATTTAAATACTATAAATTATTAACTAAAATCAATATCAAAAAAATAAATGATCAAAAAGTAAGGTGAATTTTTTTATAAAATGTAAATTCTTTATTTATTCTTCCAAAACAATTTCATCCCCTTCAAAGTAATCCACGTCCGATAAAACGCATTTTTGCCAATGCCTTTTCCTGTCCTCAAAACAGTCGGAATAGTCTTTTTCTGATATAGTCTTTAGGTCCTTCTTCGATTCAGTTTTTATCTTCTCAATCGTGTCAAAACGGTGTCCTCGCATTTGCCTTTTGAGCTTTCTGAATAGCCAGAAGTCGCACGGAGCCAAATCAGGCAAATACGGTGGTTGCGAAACGATACGAGTCGAGTTTTTGGCAAAAAAGTCACGAAGAACCAATGCAGTGTGGTGCATTATTGTGATGAGAGAACCAAGAGTAAACAAGTGTAACTCGGAGATAATTAAACTTTTTGACAAACAGACGCTTGGCAAATGTTATAAACAGTCCTACCAATCTAGGAAAAAAAAATACAATTTACCTGCCTTCTTTGGGAGTTTTATAATAAATGACAATTTCACGTTACTTTTTGATCACAATAGTATACATTATTGGTCTTCAACTGACGGTTTGCCTCTGTATATTCGATTATATCCTCTATTTTACCATATTTTAATTGCCATAAATAAACGTACAGTTAAAACGGATTGTTTTATTGCTTTTTGCTTTCACTTTAAACATATAATTTGCACGGTTTTAAAAGTAATCGCTCTACGAACGAATAGAAGGAAACTAAACGATCGACAACCGACAGATTATTTATAATGATTACAATATGCACAAGTGAACTTAACAATATATTTCTTTTTTACTAGTGTCAGTTATTAAAAAAAAAAAAAGCTATAGATCGATCTATCGGATGTAATTCATAAATCATAAACGAACTATGTATAAAATAAATGTATGCATTAACTTTGACACCGATTTCAAGTTCGATATACATCATAATTCATACGATTTTTTTTTGAAAATACACAAAAAAAAATACAGACCAGATGACCCAATATATAAATTATATAAAATGATCAATATATCATGCCGTTGACATCGTTTATCGTATTTAGTTAAATAATAATGAAAAAAAATTACGTCGAACTAATTCGGAACAAATTTATTATATAAACTGGAACCGTAGAAGAGTGGGAGTTAGAAATTATTAGTTTTTTTTTCAAACTTAACTATCGTTAAATTTATAATCGTAATAATTTCAGTTACTTTTATGGGTTATTGAACTATTAAAATATCTACTATTAAAATACTTATGGACAAATATTGACAGTGATACATTATGATGTCACTATTAATGTTTGTCATTTGATTTATATACAAAATTACCCCGTAATAAATAAATCATATTCGAGTCTTTCGTTTGTACGATAATTTATATTTTTATACAGTACTGAATTTTTAAATCTTCAAAAAAAAAATATATATATATATATCTAAAGATCATAAAAATTTAAGATTCGCCGATTTTAACGATCGTCGTCGATTTTTGCGCAATAAATAATTTTAGATGTGTAAAATAAAAATTAATACACCATTAAAAATCTTACATTCCTAAAATCATTGTCGAATTATAATCATTATTTGTCGTATTGTGAAATTAATAAAAATTTGAATAATATGTACGTTTATTGCGTTAAAAATAATAATTAAAAGAATAATTTCGCTCTCTCTCTCTCTCTCTCTTGGAGACAATAAAAATATACGTGGAAAATTATAAAATTAAATATTTTGCGGCACAAGTGCACCTTGAAAAAAATAATAACGTATTACATCATCCGTCGTCTTTATTTATTTATATTTTTTTCTGGTCAAAGACGAACAAATTCGTCTTCGATGAACGACGACAAAAAAAAAAGACGAAAATCTCGTTTAACAATTGTGTATCAATTTAACTGCACGAGTTAAAATTTATTTTTATCACAATGGCAATTAGTTATTAAAGTCTTGGCAATAATTTAAATATGTCTCTTAGAGATTTACGATCATTTATCACCATTGTATGAATTGATTTGTTCGTGCAGTTTGCAATAGAAAAATCGCCATTTATGCACATATAATATTCAATGTATATATATATATATATATATATATATATATATATATATATATATATATATATATATATTCATTTAATACTTAATCTACTTAAGAAAATCCGCATGTTAAAATGCGTCGTATTTGTTTCATTTTATGGTTTTATATTGAGAATTGTAAATCTTAAATTTACATATAATCTAAGGTAAAAATGATTACAAATGCCAGAACCGAGTTATCTCGCATCTGGCAGACTAAAAATTAAATTTGCAGCATTTTGATCATAATTTTAAAATGATCTTACACAACTATATATTGCTTCGCATTATCTTAGAATCGTATCAATGATCTAAATTCTCTATTTGTAATTGAATAATGTGACATACTTTTAAAGTACTTGTAATTACTCGGTGGTAATGTTTTCACTTCAAATTTGCAATAAATATTGCAAAAAAGAATAATATATGAAAAAAAATTAATAACTTGTTTCACACAATAAACATAGAAACGAACAAAGTCGTTAAAAATAAATATTCCATATTACGATATAATAGAAATCTTGTCATTTTTTATAAATAATTTTTAATAATATGTGAAAATAATAAATTTCAAAATATATTCGAATTCGCCGAACTCTATTATAACATGTATTTTAAGCATGTAATCTTAGCATTACAATAATATAATTATAATATTGTAATAGACGAATTAACTAGTCAACATTGCAAATATTTATACAGATGCCAATAATAGGATTAAGATTACGAAAAAATTGAATAACTCATGAATATATTATGACGCGATGACCGAGTATTTTCCGTTAATACATTCCGTGCGGGCGCGTTTATTTTATTTATTTATTTATTTAATTAAATCCGTGTTACATTTGCGGTATTAGTATGCGTGTTAATTGCTTAACATTTTTTTTTAGAAAGAATAATTCAATAAAAAAACATTTTTTTGCGGTCAGTATAAAAATTACAATGACCAGATCTGTTTATGTATTTAAAAAAAAGTTAATTTTTTCATAAAATTATTATTTGTTTTTTTTTTTTGGAGACCGCAAAAATGCATTTAGTGAAAAGAAAATATTAGTTAACATTATATCTTATCTAAATGTCTGCACAGATAAGGTTATCATCGAATCTGCAATATATGTGTTTTCCCTTAAAATCGTATTTTTCAAACTATTATTAGAAATGATTCAATGTTTATTTCGTTATTTATATAAAATATTAAACATGTAATAGATAACATTTTTGTAAAAAAATATATATATATATATATAATTTACAGTATTTAAATAAATATTACATATGATAACTGAAAAATTGTGCATCATAATGTGATCTGACAAATATAAATATAAATAATAATTTTATTATTAAAATATGTGAGTCATATTTAATATCTGAAGTCATATTTGGTAGACATTAATATACAGACTTAGAACTAATGCACAAACAACATTGTTTACAATGTTCACATGAACTGTTTTGAACAAACAATTTAATTTAATTTTGTTAGTGGGATAAGTAGAATTATAAAAAGCCTTGATAGATATTGTGATCATTCAGTATGTTTATTAGAATCAAAATATGTTATATATATTTTTTTTTCTTAATTTATTAATATAATACAAGTTCGTGTATTTTTGCTAAATATTGTATTAAATTACCTGATAGACAAGTTATTGTTAAAATTTTGTTTACTCTTTTTAAACATTAGATAAATTAGCGAATTTAAAAATCAAAATTTTGAGACATGGATAATGTTAAAATATATATATTTATAAATCATTCTCAAATACTTTAATTTAATCCATGTTTTTTCTTTGTACTACACTAGCTTATGATTATATTATTTAAGTTATCTAAAAAAAAAACTAACGGCAATATTTTTAATTTATTTATATATGAATCACATAAAAGATAAATTACAATAACCAAAAAAGGGAATCGAAACGCTACACGATAATTTTCAATTACATAAATAATTGATTATGTCATGCAATAATTACGACCATTATACAATTAATAAACACTGTTCTGCGTAATTACATTGAAACGATTTATGCGAAAACATTGTATACAAATATTATTTATAAATCATCACGTATTCAATCAATTTAATAATTTTATTTTTGATTTCACATCAAAAAAAGTATATAATACAATACTGTGATCAAAAAGTAAGGTGAATTTATTTATAAAATGTAAATTATTTATTTATTCTTCCAAATCAATTTCATCCCCTTCAAAGTAATCCCCGTTCGATAAAACGTAAACGTCTTCGAAACTTTCTTATATAGCCTTCAAGACATTCTTCGATTCGGTTTTTATCTCCTCAATTGAGTCAAAACGGCGTCCTCGCATTGGCCTTTTGAGTTTACTGAAAATAGCCAGAAGTCGCACGGAGCCAAATCGGGCGAATACGGTGGTTACGGAACGATATGAACCAAAAGTTGTTAAAACACGTGTAATTCGGAGACAATTAATCTTTTTGACAAACAGACGTTTGGCAAATGTTATTATAGACAGTCCTAGGAAAAAAAAATACAATTTACTTACCTACCTAATGCCCGGGAGATTTAAATGACAATTTCACTTTACTTTTTAATTACAAATTTACCTTTTGATTTATGAATTAAATCCTATATTTTTTTCGAATATATATATATTATTCATATTTAAATTGTCAAATCAATAGTGCATATGTGAACTTGTATAAAACGGCCGTCACTCGTCATAATTCGGTGTAACTTAAAAGGGAAATGTGTAATAAAAATGATAACACGGAGTTACGGCACAGTCAATTGGACACGATGCTCTTGACAAATATACACATTTATATTTAGCTATATATATATTTAAATAAATACACACACACACACACATATATATAAATATAAATAAAAATATATTAGTATCCGTAGAGTTGATTTTTGAACAAATAATAAGACCTCGAACGATAGATACATTAATATGGTTAATGATGAGAAATATATATGAATTAAATTATAATAAATAGAAAATGTTGGCCGTCGCTGAATGTGCCCGTATGACTTGTCAAGTTAACGAGTCAATCTCAAAAAATAAAATAAAATTCTTCACATTCATTCGCATGACTCCGACGGGACGACCTTTATTTGTAACGTGGTTGAATTTGATGTGTAATAGTAAAATTACGATTATTATTTTCGAGTGCTGAACAATATTTCGATTTGATTAAAAAAAATATATAATATTATATCATGAATGAGTCGTTGTAAAGCATAAATAAGCAACGGTATAACTTTTGTTAAAATAAGATTTTTTGTTTCCCGACGTTGACTAGTGGTGAATGGAGAACGATAATTCTCGTTTCCCGCATTAGATGTGTTAATATAAATTGAATCAATATATTTTTATTTTATTTAGAAATTTATTTATTTTTCTTTAATACAAATCGATGATGATTATCTTACAATATATATATATATATATATATATATATAATCTAAAATGTCGAGTAAAAAGTTATTTTCAATGAAAACTATATATTCATTCATAACAACACACAAAATAATAATAATATAGAAGAATTTTCTCGTAGTTTTCGCGTAGGAATTTTCACATTTAACATGTTTAAATTATTCAAAATTTTCATCGCCTCGTATATTTCGAGTGTTATTTTATTCTGAATCGGTTAACTTTTCGAATTCATCATCATTCATAAATATATGCGATCATATGATTTTAAATATACTCAAGTAAATAAAAAAATATATATATATATATATATATATATATATATATATATATATATATATATGTGTGTATTCTAGAAACGAATATTGAGATAAAAAACATCATAAAATAGTACTAAATAACGTTTTCATAATAATAATTCTAAGAAACGTTATGAATTTATTTAACTCGTTATCGTTATATATATTTATTTATAAGCATTACGTCAAAATATTATATATTATTTTTCAATTTAAAAGAAATATATTTTTACAGGTGCGGTATATAAATTTATATAATAATCGAGTGGACGTAATATAATTTATTTAGTCCTTCTTCAGTACGAATAGCGTCACAACTCGGAATAATTACAGCGTTGAGTTATTACTATACTCTGATGAATGATGTTCAGATCTGTCATCTAGTAGAACTCTTTTTCAATAAGTCAACGACCTGTTTTCATAATATATATATATATACCATATATTATTTATGATTATATATTTCAATATTGTATTATAAAAATATATTCGAAATTATTTTTGTGGCTTTTTTATAATTGAAAACATCATTTCAAATAACGTATTTACATCGTGCGGGGCCTTGGCCTCCCTTTCGAAACTCTTCACACCAGTTTTACTCTTTATTTTATTTATTTTTTTACTTCTCTATAAGGACCTTGCGTGAGATCGATATTATAATTATTATTATATATTGTTGATATAATGAAAATCAGCAGACATTTGCTTTTCTTAAGTATTGACAATATCATTGACAGATTTATAGAGTCTACAAATAGTCTATCAATTGTATGTTTATTTATATTCACGATTAACTTTCTCGCAAAGACCGTTCGTTTTATATTTTAAAAATGTTTTTTTGTTAATAAAAAAAAATATAACTACCGCATTTTATATTATAATATATTAGACCGGATAATATTTAACCATGTAAAAATTATTTTACGCTATATATTATTTATTTATTACACGTAATTTATGCAGACGATTTACATACACACACACACACGTACATCATACAGGTATATATATGTGTGTGTATGAGTGTTATGTTATTCGAAATGGTTAAATGTTTCACGCAAAGTGGTCAGTAAATTGCTTGGGGCCAACATCTGACTGTAAAGTGAGTACTTCTTCTCGCGTTTGACCAACATTCGCGATTCTCGAAAATCTCGTTTTTTATATATATATAAATATGTATACATTTTTTTCTTTTTCTACCGCAGAACGATATTTTCCATATTATTTTTTTTTTAGCTCCCCAAGAATCCGAAACGAGACGCACAACAAACGTTAGTTTTTTTAGAAACTCGCCAAGGGAAAAGCGACCGTTGTTGTGTGCGCGAAAGAAACTCGCTATGTGTTTGTTTGTTTATTTAATACGTTCTTAGGTTCAAAATGTCAATATTTAATTTAACAAACTAACTGTGTTTAACGTTTAAATTATTGATTATTTTTAACGCGAAAATCGCACGTCGCCGTTTAGATATGCTAAGAATGCAAATGACTCGATTCTATAATTATAAATATTGCATATATATATATATATATATATATATATATATATATATGTATGTGTGTTTATATAACTACTATATAGTGAATTTCAAGTTCAATTCCAAGGCATTATATATTATAGTTATTATAACAATGGGACTATTAAAGTCGATGTAATAACTTTCAACTCTATATATATCATATATAGGCAAAAGCTGTTTCTTGAACTTTCTTATTTTATAGAAGAAAATTCGTTCATTTAACAATATCTACCTCATCGAATCCAAACATATTTCTAATAATCAATTCAAAAATAATAATAACCTCAACTAATTGTACATTCAATACGATCGAATATAATTATATATATATATATATATATATATATATATATATATATATATATATATATTGTTCGTATATTTTAAAGTGTAAAACCTTTTTAAAAGAGTGAAACGTTTTATAACGGCATAAAATATATAATCTGCGATATCGTCGTATATCAAAATTAAATCGAAATGCTGTATAAAATTTTATTGCACTCGTAAAAATGAATTATTGTTGATCTCACCGAGGATTTTGCGATCACAACGAAAACGAATTATTATTTTGCTACATATTCCTCCATTGAAATATTAAAAAAATATACATATAAAATAAAATTTAGACGTTATATGGTATAATATAAATGAAATTATTTTTTATTTATTAATATCAAACGATAGAATTATTTCAATGGAAATCAAAATTTAAATATATATATATATATATATATATATATATATATATATATATATATATATATATATATATATATAAGTAATCATAATTCTGATTACCATATTTTAACACCGATTAAACCGAATGAATTAAATTAATTAAATCGAAAAAAATAATATATACGTATATTCGTTATAAATTTATTGTTACACTACAAATTCGTTTAACACATTCCGACGTTTTTTTTTCTTACACAATATCAACAACAACGTATATATATATATATGTATTTTAACATTTATATTGTATATATAAATATATAAAAAAAGGATTACCAGTCATTCACCTGACGTATAAATATAAATATACTAAAAAATAAATTGATCTATATAATATAATTATAATATAACTGACATTTGTACACCGAACATATCACGTGCGATCGAATTCGAAAACGTCAATTTTCGACTCGACGCACAATACTCTCTCTCTTACCTTTTTATTTCTCTAACGCTTTTCTTTCGGGACGATATCGGGAAAATTTTAATCGTACATAAAGAGAACTTGCGAAAAAATTCTCGAAGGATGAAAAAGAAATAAATAAATAAAAAAATATATATAGAAACAACTCGCGATTTGCGATTGGAAAATAAACGGACAACTGTACACGAGCGCGTTCGACGCTGCACTGACGGACCGTTTGCTTCGATGCAAGCTGCTATCAGTAATATACACGTTCATATATTTATTTATACACAAACAGACATACTGACACACGTAAAATATATTTATATATATATAGTATACGTAAACGTATGTTTTCACTATGTAAAATATATGAAATTTTCTATTTTAGTAATGGAAGAGGGGGGTAGGGGAGAATTTTAATAAATATATTCGTGATATAAATAAAATATATTAAGAAGTAATATAATATATTAAAAAGAGCACAAGTATGAAATTAAAAATATGTATGCTTAAATGTTACGTATTTTTTTTTACATCAGGTATGTCAAACTCATGTCATATTGAGGGCCACATGAACTTTTGTATACTGAGTTGTGTGTCGCACTGTTTAAAAAATAATAATAAACGATTATTAAAATGATTATATTGTATTTATTATTGTTTTTTTTATATGGAAAATATAAATATTCCATATATATGCATAGTAACTAGTGTCAATAATGAGTTCAAACTTTTCAACTATAAGCGTTACAAGTTTGCCATTAGAAAAATAATTTATAATTAATTTAAAACGGTACACTATAATTTTATTAAACGGAACTACATACAAATGAAAATAAAATTTATTTTAAAATATTAATTTTATATATGTTATTACGACATATCGCATTCGGTCTGCGGGCCTCGTGTTTGACATACCTGTTCTATATGATGCTGAAACATATACACTAGACCCCAGAACTAAAATAACATCTGGAAACCTTTGAGATATATTGTTTTTCGAGAATATTAAGATTATCTTGGATCAAAAAAGTAGCAAATACGGAGATTTTGAACTAAATTAAATTTAATTTAAATGTACAGCGCTACTATACATTTAAACTTCATTATCACTATACAGGATTTTAATTATATTATTTATTATATATTTTAATAGAAATCTATCATATATACTGAAAATATTGATCTGATAAAAATTCTCCGAATTTTGTTCACTTTTGATTTAAATTGCGAACTAATTAAAATTATATTTTTATACATTAATTCACGAAACACAAATACATCGATGAATATTAAAAAAATATATAAATATATGTTTCATTCTGATTTATGTACCTTTTTTCAACGGCGTTCTCATGGACAAATTCACAGATATATAGTATAATCAATTTTCATGGTTATTTGTAAAAACGTCAAACACGGTTGTTTAGAGAAAAAAAATATTGATATTTATCATTCGCCATTGATGAATATAATATCGATAAAATCATAGATATTAAAAGAAATTTAGATGAATATCGTCGTTTACGCCCACTAAAATAAATAAAATAACAACTGACAACAGTACATTTCTACTGAGTCAACCGAACACGTTCTAGTAATTAATAGCTATCTAGGAAAATTAGCATCTAAAAAAAAAAAAAATTAGCATACGACGAATTATTTCTGGTTAAACTCATATCTTATCTGAAAATGTCGTATAATGGAGAGTGGTGTTTTTTTTTTTCATTTCAAGCTTTACATTATGAAATTCCCACACTGTTCTACTTCAATGAAATTGCGCATTGTGTCAACAATTATTCTCAGTAATCGAAAATTGTCATCTAAATCTTGTTTAAATTGTGTTCGTTTCCTAGAAATCTTATGTAATTTTATATTATATAAAAATATTTTAACAATCATTTTAACTGAATAAGTGTCTGTGTTCATTTTATAAGACTGAAACACGTAAATTAAAAAAAAATATATCGATCATTATTCTAAATCATGATATTTTTATTGACTCAATATTTTTACCTTTTAACGTCGATTTAAAATGTTTTTTCATGACGTGGCTAAAGTATGTGTGTCATGAACAGTCTTTTTTTCCATTTTGACACTAAAGCTCTTCTGCATTAACGTGTTAAATTTAAGAGATTCTCAATATTTTTATAAATCCACTTTTGATATCGCCATTTAAAATTATAATAATAAAGAATGAAGTACGATATCCTTTTCTTCCTTTTAAGGATGTCTGACAATGAAATATTCATCTTTAAAATTAGTTCGCTTACAAATTAATATTGAATTACATGGAATCACAATATAAGAATATATAACTTTGTATAAAATTACATAAACTGACCGAGACCTAAATTACTGGATTTTTCTTAAAAAAAAAAAATAGATGACTTATAGTTTTTCTCCAATATCCTTGGATACGTTAATCTTTATATGGTAAAGTATTTCATATTTCATGATGCAAACCAAACCAAACGTCCAAATAAAAAAAAAACAGTCATAAATTATGGAATAATAGTATATATTTCGTCTCGCTAATTCTTTAAAAAATAATATATAATACACATATGTCATCATCAACCGGATTACCATGAAATTCCCATACATGGACTCTGATGGAACTCTTCCCATAATATATTACGCGATTTTTTTTTCAAAATCGCAACTGCATAACGTCTTCCTGTTCACATATAAAAATATTGAATGAATTAGTACGATTTATATATATATATATAAATTATGATGAGAGACAAGAAAATAAAAATACCGCATTCTTTTTCTGCTTCGAATGCTATTATTTTATCCAAATTTGGTACGAATTGAATTTTAATATTTTTGCTGAGCATACAAAAATAACACATGTCAACTTCTGATAATGCTCAATACGTGACATCGAGAAAAACTATCGACACTTTTTCGATTCAGTCTTATTCTATTAATATATGTGACTTGGAAAATTATATATTCGGGTTGAAAGCATTTTCGACGATTATGTGATGAATTTTGTATTATTTGTCATCGCATATTCGATCATTGCTATTTCTGGTCGAACCAGAATGCATTCGATGTTACAACTGGATTTATTCCCAATGTGCATCCTCATGACAAATGTATATATATATATATATATATATATATATATATATATAAATATAAAAAAGTCGAATGAAAATAATGTATATATTCAGTATTATTTTTAGCAATGACATTACATTGAAAATATTCGATTTTATATATCTATATTTTAAATATGGTATATATAAAACTTGTACTTTTTCTAGTTTGATTTTGTGTATATTTATTAATATTTTATTTATTTATTATTATTTTTTTTGACCGCAACGTTTTAGTCGAAAGGTCAACGAATGCGGTCGTACTATATATATATATGAAGAACATTTGATTTTTTTTTCATTTAAGTCACAAGGTAAATTTTACTGATATTTTATATTAAAATTGTGTGTACTTACTGTGTGCAATTACATCATCGCAACACGGCATATTCTAGGAAAAATTCTATAGAAAATCGCATAACCAGCTGTCGTGTTGTTGTTGGCTTTCAACATTTGTTCATCTTGATGACGATGGGCATCACCAATTTATATGACTCATTGCTGGGAGTGTTCTACTTCATATCGATATCAACATCAGAAATCACTTCGGTGAATTTGCATATATGATTTAAATTATCCATTATGAGCTTCTTACTTATTAATATATCTCAGATTTGTATAATACTACTGTGATCAAAAAGTAAGGTGAAATTGTCATTTAATACTCCCGGAAATTAAAAAGGCAGGTAAATAGTAAAAAAAAATCCTAGGTTGATAAATAGTAAAATAAACTCGACCCATATCGTTTCGCAACCACCGTATTCGCCCGATTTGGCTCCGTGCGACTTCTGGCTATTCAGCAAACTCAAAAGGCCAATGCGGGGACGCCGTTTTGACACGATTGAAGAGATAAAAATCGAATCGAAACATCGAAAAAGGTTATACCGGAAAAAACAAATTCACCTTACTTTTTGATCGCAGTGTTATGTTCAGAAATGACTAAATATCAAATGAATATATTAATAAAAAATATTTTTTTTTAAACATACAATATAGTTGTAGCACATCTTTTTAAAAATATTATCTATTGAATATTTGAAAACTGTTCGCTGATAAATATTTCACATTGACATTTGAAATTTGCGTGTTTCACTATAATAACATCTAAAAACATTGAAAAATCAAAATAATACTATTTTTTAATATAATAAATTATGCATTAAAATATTATAAAACTTGTATGTATATAAATCATTTCAAAAATTCTCAAATAATATTTATTTTGCATATTTAATTTATTTCTGCTTTAGGAAAACTTAAAGTAACTTCGCACATCCCTTTTCTCACTCTCAAGTCTATGACTAAAAACAATAAAACTATGCAAATTCAAAGCAACATTCTTGAGTAAATATTTAATTACGTGTACTTTTAACAGTTTTTCCTTATATTTTAACCGTGTTTCAAGTACCGAGTACAAATATTATCATACATACAATATTTACTTAAAAAAAAAAAAAAATTATCCACAAAGTGTTATTACATTTCGTCATTTTATAATATTCCATCTAAAATATTTTATAAATATAATGAAAAAAAAAATGTCTATCGCTCGTTTGACATTTCACTTTTTTTCTCCTCTCCATTCCGACAATCGCACACTTATTTCCGCTTATTTTGCTCCCCTTTATTGCAAATATTAAATTCTATTTTGTGAATGACTATTTTTTTTTCTCTTCTTTCACAAAAAGAAATATTTGAAAGGTCATAGCGAGGCCGGAAGCAAAAATCCTCTCGTACCGGATCTGACCCTGGGGTCTTCACATATCCCATTCCAATTTTTACATATTATAAAATCTCTATATGAAAACACTGCTCGTGCTTTATTTTATTATAACACTACTAACCAAGTAAATAAATATTATATGAAACATTTTAATTATAATTATAAAATAATGAACCAAAATTCATTATATTAAATAAACAAATGATAATTGTGATAATGAGGCATAATTTTATTATATTATTTTTACATTGTAATAATTATAATTCTAATTCATAGATTATATATATATATATATATATATATATATATATATATATATATATATATATATATATATATATATATATATTGACTGAAATCTTTGAATTTAGAATATTTTCTATCGGAACGATGTTATATATGAATGCAATAATTTTCGCCATTTTTTTTTCACTATCTAAATTAAAATATTAATATTAAAATATGTGATAAAAATAACAATTTACTTGATTGAAAATTTAGAAAACAATACTGTGAACTAAAAGTAAAGTTCAAATTTAATTTTATACAACAACACATCGATTACTAATATATATTATTTTCAACTGTCAATCATTATTGTTATCAAAACTTAATTACAACATAATAATTTTGATCACATTACTCATCCCCTAGTGACGACCCTGACGAGTGCAATGACCTCTATTCGATTACCTATGTATTTTTATTACTTTTTTTTTACATCGATAACACCGTTTCGTGTAGAGGTCATCTTGTCAAAATTTTCGCATTATTATTATATATATATATATATATATTTTTTTTTTCATTCATATATAAATTAGACAATATCAATAATGTGACACTCGATATAGATGTGAATAAGACAATATAATCTTGGTATTTTTGAGTTGTGGTATTATTTATAGACTGTGACGCGTGTGGAATGTAAAGGAATGAACCGAATTCATGAATGAAGCGAAATGAATGCCTTTGAGTAAAAAATACTATACGACATGAGTCATGAAACATATCGTAAAATAGTTCTCAGGAAAAGTAGAAATAACATACACACAAGTCAAAGTTATTTTTGATATATATATATATATATATATATATATATATATATATATATATATATATAAAATATATATATATATATATATATATAACAATATATTAAATGAATTCGTGCTGCGAAATTAGATTATTAATACATCATTATTTCTGAGAATCGTTTTTGCGAAGCTTTGTGAACGAATTCGATACGTAAATTTTATAAATAATTTTGGCGTAATTCTCGTTTATAAAGATCACGTTCAGAATGCACCAGAATTTGTGTCTTTTCAAATTTTGCATCTTGAATAATTCGTTACGTTCATTATTGTTGTTGTGTGTATGTGTCATATAATTCTTGAATAAAACGAGTTTAATTCGTGTTATTTGGAATTTAAATCTTTTGCGTAATCCAAAATGCGGCTGAAAAACGTTAAATATATATTATTATCTAAAATAATAGTCATTCTTAACTATAACAGTTAATACATTAGTTAACTGATAATAACCGATTCACTTGCTACTAATAGATGGCGCAGTAATAGTGAAGTCACTGCTCTTTTTCGTTCCATATACTACTGTGATCAAAAAGTAAGACGAAATTGTTCCGCAACCACCGTATTCGCCCGATTTGGCTCCGTGCGACTTCTGGTTATTCAGCAAACTCAAATGACCAATGTGGAGACGTCGTTTTGAAACGATTGAGTAAATAAAAACCGAAGAAGGTCTTAAAGGCTATACCGGAAAAAAACTATTCCGACTGTTTCGAGGACTGAAATGGAATGAAATTGATTTGGAAGAATAAATAAAGAATTTACATTTTAAAAACAAATTCACCTTACTTTTTGATCATGATATGTATATATTGTATAATAGGTGAAACACGTTGAGTTAATAAATTAAATTTGTTGTCAATAATATATTTTTTTCAATTTTAATTATTCTTTATAAAATTTGAGAATCTCTATTATAGATAAAAAAATCATAATATAAATATACAATAACAAATATAATGTAAAAAAAATATTTTATGTAACGTAATATTTTTTTGTATTATAGAATATATAATATATGTTTATAGAAACTATAATATAATGTACTATAAATATACATTGTATTATCCGCTTATTTATAGTTTAATATACAGACTAAAAAATGCACATGGTCAATGTTACGAGTATTTATATATTTTTTCTTAAATATTACATATATATATTTTAACGTAATATTCTGTTCATTTTTATAATTTATGAATGTATATTAATATATAAAACAAAATTATTTTATCATCAGTTGAATGATTTACATTCAACATTATTTTTTTGGTCGGTGCATATATTTTATGCATTACTGAAAACAATATTTACAGACACCGAGTACACAAGTTTTTATTTTTTTCATTGTAATTTTTTTTTCAGCACATTTACGTCATCGAAAACAATCTCGGTACACCCACACGTTGAAAAAAAAATATGCAAAAGTTAACTCGGATAATTACGCACATTGGCCAAAAATATTTTTTCAGTCATCTGAAGAAAAAAGGTCATTACTTCAGTCGGATATGCTGAATTTTTGCAAAATTTCTGAATCGAACGATCGTCGAATTTGTACATATTATTTATTATACATTTTCATGTATCAACTTTAATTGATTATTCGATCGAGTCGTAAAAGTCTTCATAAATCAGTCGTCAATCGCGTTTCGGATTTATTTATACGTTAATAATGTAATTACCGTATACTTTCCATTATCGCTATCCGGATGTCTTGTATATATGGTATGTGCTATTGGCAATTTATATTATTTATTTATTATTATTTTTTTAATATAACACAATCATGTAAATAACACATGTTAATATAAATAAAATTGAATTCTTGTGTGTATGTGCACGTATAAAACCCTAAACCCTTTTATATAATCCACGTCACACTTTGCATAATTATTCTCTTGTAAATTGAAAATATCTCATGGAGTGAAACAGAGTAAAATTTCATAATGTTTTCCTTTAAGATCTCGTCTAAATTTATTAAATATATATATAAAAAAATCATTACACAAATAAACGTGTAAGTAAAGCTTTTTAATTTATAAAAAAATGCCAGTAACACGTATATTTTTACAGATAAGACGCATAATAAGCAAAAGGAATTTCATATCTCACAAAGTTTCAATTGTAAGCGCGATATTTACGACATATTTCGTATATTTCAATTTGAATGTCAATTTTGTTTATGTCGTAAAACAGTCGTAAAAGTTCAAATGATGCGCTTTTTAAGCTCTTTTTTTTAAGGGGGGCGCTTTGTATATTTTTCTTTCGTACCGAACAAAAATATGTAATTGCATACATAATGTATTTTATAAGGTATTTTTAAAATAATTTTGAAAATTATAAATATATATATATATATATATATATATATATATAACAAAAATACATTTCTATCGTAATATATCATCGTCTTTCAGTTTTCAACTCTCTCTCAAAAAAAAAAAAAAACAAGAATAAATCTTATATATATTCGCTATAATTTATGAATCAAAACCGAAACGTGACATTTAATTTGTTATATAGACGTAAAATTCTTCGATCGCCGCCTCTCCAAATTATGTTTACACGTTTCTCAATCTGTAATAAAACCGCGTCCGTTTTAAATATTCCACTTGATTGCATAAGAAATTAGGTCACACAAACCGCATTAAAGTTTGGGGTTGTAAGGCGATTTTCATCGCATTTTCCGAAAACCGCAAAAGCTTTGTCAGACCGGTTCATATATTTCAAACGCGTTTTCGAATACATACTTCATATGAATTTTATATGTATATTAACACACCTTCTGCGGGATCGGTTTAAACAAAGTTTATACTTGTATATTATAATATTATAAAAAAAAATATTTCGATTTCAAATATTGAATTCATATCTAAAGATGTTATTATATTGAATCGATTAAATGTTGTATATAATATTTTCAATGTCATAACCTTGTTTCTACGTTAAAAAAAATACGATTTGGACTTGGATTCTTCGTATTTACAGCTGAAAATTTTCAACCGAGATATTTTTCAGCTGAACATCGTCAATCGACGACTTCGCCCACGCTCGTGATCTGCATCATTGCAGCCGAATTTCGCTCACCGATGGAAATCTTCGAACCGTGACGAGTCACGCTCGTCTTTTTAGCATCGGATTCATCTTCAAAAAATTACGTCATACTTTATATGTTTATACGTTTTACGCAATTTGTTTATGCTCCAATAACAAGGTGAATGGGACAATTGAAGTGCATCAGAAGATCGCATCTTTATTGCGATTGTCGATTGTCTAGACTATTCGTAGGACGTTTGAAGAATGCGATTTGAATTCGTGAAGAACGACGAGACGTCTGAAAAATAAATAAAATATTTTTTTGCTCCCCCCCCCCTCCTTTTGAATAATTCACTGCGCAATGTTCTTATCTTAATGCATTAATTTTATGAGACCGTAATGCCGAACGAGTATATCAAATGGTTTTTTTTTGTTTTTGAATCGGTTTCGATATCGCACTTCAATATGAATAATATCGTAACTCAAAATAAGTTTATCGATTTATCAAACGTAAATTGTCGTCATAAGAAATAAACAATTAATAATTTTCAAATCACGACACGTAATTCTAATTCAAATTAATCACATTTACGATAATGTAAACGTTTCGGATGTTAAATTTTTGGAAATCGCTGACCTATAATGATAACATTTTTGAATTTTTTACATGTGACACCAGCGATAACTTTGTTGTATTATAATAAACAAGTTAACTAATTTTAAACTATATACACATATTTGAAGATTTAGCGTAAATAATTTATAAATTATGAAACACATTATAACGGAACAAATTGTTAGAAAATGATATTAATTTTATGCTCTACTTGATCTGAATGTATGAAAATTCTAAGAATTTCAAATACATAAATATATATATATATATATATATATATATATATATATATATATATATATATATATATATATATTCATATATGACATTTGGTCATTTGATTAGCGTGTCTAATCATTTTATAACGAGTTGAAATCCCGTCTCGTGATGTCATTTTTGCTAACTTTTTCATTGTTTATAACTTTTTATAATAAAATATTAAAAATTCAGGAAATAGTATCGATTTGTTACTATAACTTTTAATACGCATTAATAAATATAAAAATAGTATTAATAATAATAAAAAATAATCTCACGCGTTGAATTATTTATCGTAATTATGTCCATTCATGTAAATTATTGTCGTTATTAATGATCGCACTTGTTGTATGTAATATGTTAAATGTCACATGATATTTAATAAATCTTTATAATGTACGATTATATTATAATAATTCATCATAGATGTGATAAAAAAAAAGTATGTAAAAACAAGTTAGCAACTTGAAAAACGAAAATCGAACCCAAACCGAACTGAATTATTCTATTTTCATATTGTTTATATGTGTTTTTTTTTCATCAATTTTTCAGATGAATATTTTTTCGCTTTATTTGTAAAACTTTTAATGGAAAAACGAAATTTTTTTCTTATCGAATATTCACTGTAGTCTACCCTTTTTTTTCTTACCGAAGACGTCTTTTATCTAGATAAATTACTTCGTTTTCCTTCGACGTTGCCTTCTTTAATCCGTAGCCCCCCCCCTCCCGCCTGCCCCCCATTAAATATAATATTAAACATTTTCATAACGAGAATCACAACTCGAAATATTTAAATTTTCGTATTTCATCCCTTTGACTGCTCGTTGAATTTTCCGAATTGTGAATTTCGTATATTATAAACAACCCTCTGTGCTTTGTATTCAGTATGCGGTTTCTTTTTTTTTTTTAATATTTCTCAAAAGCGAAATTGTAAAATTAAATTTTATCTTTCGTACAATTCGCAAAAAATATTTTCAATTGTGTTCTAATGAAATTTTTTTTTATAGATATATTTATATAAATTTTTCTTCGTTAACGACACACCAAAGTCATAAAGTTGGATGTATCGCGTGACCTATTCTAATCCATTTACCGAATTCACTTAGACTAGTACATTATTTGAGAATCGCTGCTTGGCGGTTTATTATCGTAACGATATGAAGCTTATATATATATATACCATATATATATATATATATATATATATATATATATATATATATATATATATATATATATATATATATATTCATTAAAACAATTTTCAGAATTGGATAATTAATACGAATTTTTTTGATTTTCATATAAAATATACTGTAAATGTAACAAATTTCGTCATGTAAATGATTGCGTCATAAATTAAACAAATTACGCAACGCAGTATAAAAACAATAAAATTTATTTATTTTATGAACACCCAGTTGACCATATATTTAATCTGTTATATGATATATATGTATAGGATAATCTTTTCTTTTATATTAGTACAAATTCAGTACGTAATAATGAAAGAAAATTTTCTGTTTTTTTTTTTCATCCGAAATAACATTTTCTTTTCAGGTGACTATTCCACGTTTTCCGGCCGTTCTGAAAATCGGGCACGCTCATGGCGGAGTAGGCAAAGTGAAAGTCGAGAACAATTCAGATTTTCAAGTACGTAATCCGACCGTCAATCCCTTTTCAGCTATACGAATCCTCCTCTTACATGTAATGTCTTCGGTTTTCAGGATATGGCTGGAGTGGTTGCCATATCGGGATCGTATTGCACCGTGGAGCCTTACATCGATGCCAAATTCGACATCCACGTGCAGAAAATTGGCACCAATTACAAAGCATTCATGTCAGTATACAATGTTTATTACATATATAGTGTACACAAATTAATGTTAACACACTAACGTCGGGCTTGATTTTTATACGACTAACGCGTGTAGCGGGTAAAAACGCAATCAAACATAAATAATGTATGTATATTACATCCATAATTAATTCTAGAATAATTGAAACGATTTGAATTATATTAGATATAAATATACGAATTAACAATATTAACTTTCTATATTGTGTAATCTTAATTTTATTTTTTTAAGTACTACAAGTGTATTCGTTGTTTAAAATCATCCTGTGTTATATATAATATATAATAGATTTAAATATATTTTAATTATAAATACGATAAGATAATGAGTCATATGTAACAAAAATTATTTAGATATACGTGTTAAGAGGTCATAAATAAATTTATTTTTAAATGACCGTTCGAAATTGATAATTAATTAACAATAGTGTTGAGGTAAAAATACCATGTTATAAACCTTGGATTCAATTCTATGTTCTACATTTTTTTCTTTTTATTGTGAAAATAATAGTATATTCATTATCTTATTTAGAATATAAAAAAGTATAATTGGTGATGCAATATTTAGAAAAACCAAAGAAAGGTCAAATTTTTATAATTATTTTTATACCGCTTTTTTAATGTAGTCGACAAATTTAATTGCTTCAAGTTAAAAATAATGAATCATATATAAACGGTCATTTTTCCTGATTTAATAAACCATATTAAAAAAAAACAAAATGATAAATATTAGTGTAAAATAAACCGACAAATTTGAATCATTTTCAGTAGAAAAAATTCTATCAAAATATCATATAACTCAAATTATTTTACATTAATTTTAATTTATTTTAATTTATTGCAATAGTCACGCGGTTTTTATTTGTATTTAATTTCAGTTATTATATAGATGCAATCGAGTCTGCTGAGGACATTTCATCTCAATATGACCGTTGTTTAGCTCAATTCAATTGTGTTACATTATGCGAAAAAATATGCGGAACGAAGCGATTTCAATAACCGTTCATGGCCGCCGTTTAATATAATCGGGGGCACATGTTGCAGTATTAAAAAATATAAAGTTTCCGCGGAGGCAAAATGTGATATTCGACGATGGAAAATAGTTGTTATTTGAATATTTATAAAGGTTTTATGGTTTAATTTAATCACACTTTACGACATGTGAATATATTTTAATATTAATGAATTTTCCCAGAATATTTTATATATGCAATATTTTGCTATATACAATTACAAGACGGTTATTTCATATCAAAATTGCATCAATTGGTTTTTCCATCACAATATCACAATGATGTTGTCTTCTATTTAATAATAGCAATTATATTTTTATGTAAAATGTAAATGTTGCAGGCGTAAATCAATTTCTGGAAATTGGAAGACCAATCAGGGCTCCGCTATGCTTGAACAATTGGCAATGACCGATCGATATAAGACATGGATCGATGAAGTATGATAAATCATGAAGTCTAATACCTGAATTCTATTTGTTTATGTCGTTATTTTGCAGTGATCAATTCTGTTTTCAGGTCAGTGAATTGTTCGGTGGATTGGAGATATGCGCTTTGGAAGTCGTGGTTGCCAAAGATGGTAAAGAGTACATCATAGAAGTAAACGATAGCGCTCTTTCTCTCATGGGAGATACTCAGGAGGAGGATCGTCGTCATATTGCCGATTTAGTAACGCAGAGAATGCAGGTATTACTATTTTTTTTTTTCATAAACAATTATATTTAAATTTCCAAACTTCCAAAGAAGACAAAAAGAAGATAAACTTCCAAAGAAGACAAAAAGAAAAACACCAATAGCTAAATATAGATGATATTATTTTTATCATTGACACGTAGTCACCGTTTTAATAAGAATTTAAAGAACAATTATTATATATTATTTTATAATATATTTTTCCTTGTTTTTTTTAGATAAATATCAAAAATGTTTAAGTTATTCTACTATTTGTATATATTTTTTTTTGCATAAATTTCCCTTTTCAATTCATAATATATAATTTTATATACACATATAATTAATGAATATTTATTATTAGCAGGCGGCGTTTAAATATAATAAATATTGTTTATCTTATATTTATGTGATTATTGCCACACGCACTGATTTATAAGAAATTTATTTTAATTACAAGAAACATAAACAAGCATAAATAACAATTTTTGTGTCCTTTTTCTTTGAATTTGGATTATATTAAATATGATGTCAACTTCGATTATTTATTATTGTTTAAAATAAACAATTAAAATATGTCAAGAAAATAATACAATCAATCATACAACCTGTCATATTAAAAATATTTTTTTTATATATTATATTAATCATTATAAAGATGTTTAAAAATATTTTATTTTTATTTTTTTTGTATCAAATTTAATAAAAACTTTAGTAAGGCGACATCTGTTGAAATATTTCAGAACACATGTAGACCGGGAGCAACTAATCAACCAGCAGCGACTACTACTACACGCTCTACTAGAGGATCTGTATCGTCACCTACTGAAGAACGAGCTCCATCAGGACCACCTCCTGGACCACCTGGACCACCGCCAGCAGCAGCGACAGGCAGCGAACGTCCATTGCCACCAATTCCTGCTGAACCGGACCATCCTCCGCCAACAAATCCACCGCTATCTAGTGTAGGAAGACGCGATTCTCAAGGTAACACATTAATCATTATCGTTAAAAAATATATTTATTAAAATTAAATATGATTTTAATTGAATTTTTAAAGCATAATTTGTAGCGATTGATAATATAATGTATTTCAGCTTCTCAAAGTTCTACTGTGAGTTCAACATCTGCACCGAGAGCACCTGATGTACCACAACGTTCTGGATTTTCACGACAAGGATCATTATCGGCCTCCGTAGCAGAAGACGCTGAAGACACCATGAAAAATCTTCGTAAAACATTCGCTGGAATTTTCGGTGATATGTAATTCGACACTTTTATTTTTCATGTGGTTTATTTTATTTTTAGAAAATTTCGTTTTATATTGTACTACTTGTATTTTTGTCAAATGTGATTTAATTTTGTTCCTAATGATCTGAATATTTTTTATTGAAGATAGATTATTATTATTATTAATGTATAATATTTTTATTTTCTAGTAATTATGTTTACTTTAAAAATGTGATATTTTAGTATTGTATTGAAATATACACCAATACATCACAAAAAAATTTTTTTTTGTGTTAGATATGTATTTGTATTAGAGCTCAATTGATTGAAACATTTGTTTTATATTATATATATATTATATATATATATATATATATATATATATATATATATATATATATATATATATATATATATATAAATATAATTTTAATTTTACAAAATAAGTTTAATTTTTAACATTGATATATGAAAATTTTAGTATCATTATTTTATTATTATTTTTAATTGTAGACAATGTTGGGCAATACATACATTTTTTAAATTTCATTATTTTATAAATAAGAACAAATAAATAAGGCGTTAATAGCAACAAAAAAAAATACATTATAATACCAAAAAAAATAAAATAAAATAAAACATCTATTAAATTGAAAAAAAAACGGTTTAACGCTTAATGTAACGTTACATATTAAATTGACAATACGGTTAAATATTAAAAAAAATCATTTCATTGAAAAAAAATCATATACTTACTATAAAAATATTTATTATTATTATTATTATTATATATTATATAATTGTTGTCATATATTATTATTATAAAAAAAATATTTAGTATAAACGAAATAATATTTATGAAAAATAAAATTAAACATTTGCTAGTGTTGAATGATGAAAACACACACGAATGTTCTTGTGATAATTTTTATTAAATAGAAGAGCACAAAACATAGAACTTTCAAATTCTAATTGCAATAGATTTACAAAAAAAAAATACATATGTATTCATTTAATATGTATAATTAACACATTTATTACCGGTAGAAATAATATTATATTATACATTACCGAGTGCATAGAATTATTAACCGAATAAACCTAACAGATATTTAATTTTCAAACGAACGAATATGAAATGGAAAAAAAATATATTAAAAAAAAGAATAAAACGTGCATTATTACTTAATTGTAATTTTTTAATTATATATATATATAATGTAATGAAAATTGTGTCGACGACGTGCATATTATAATGATTAAAGTGAAAATGAAAATTGTTACTAACGACTTGAAAATGTTTCTGTGAATGTGATATATATTGGATATTATATATAATTGCCAGGAATTATACATAATTACTGACTACTAATTGAAAAATATATAGTAAAAGTTGAGAATGTTAAACAATATATTAAAAAAAAACTGAATTTTTGACATGAAATTTAAAAATCATCGCACAAATAAAAATTTACAGTAAATTAATTTAATGCGAACGCATAATTAATATAAATAATTATGTGTAATTTTTGGCAATTATTTATATCATGTTAACAGTAATTGATATGTCTCACGAATGATTCGTTATGATTATAAATATGTATTGAAACCAAAAAAAAAAAATAAAATAAAAAAAAACGTAGTAAATAAATTTTCGATAATATTTAGGAAATTTATAAATTAACTGAATCAAAATGAACAAAAAAAAATAAATACAACTTTTTCAATTAGATTTCTTACAACGAAACAGTTATAAACAGATATTTGTTTTGAAATTATTAAATAAATATTACGATCGTAATAACGATAGTTATAATATTTATAAATTAACAATAACGATAATATACGATATTTAATAAAATTGATGAAAAAAAAAATATGCATGTTTTCAAAAATTTTTATAATGTTTAAGTACAATAATTAATTGATATGAGCATAAATGACATGCGATGTTTCCTCCCCCCCCCTTAATTTATTTATTATTATTTTTTATTGTTAATTTTCAGTCAATTGTAAGTTAAATTATTATATAAAATATTAGTTTAATGGATTGGAAAAATATTGTTGTTTTTTTTTTATTAATAAATTTTAAAAATAATTTATAAAATTATTTTCTAATCTATATATTGATGTTAATATTTTACAATTATTATTTTAATAATTTAAGCATGAGTATTCAGTTTATAATGAAGATTGGTATTCAATTATTCTGCAATTTACTTTTTCATATTACAATTAATTATATATATTTTACTGATTTTTTCACGTGAAATACATCAATTTCATTTATTCTAGTACATGAATAATGTTTTCATGAAACATAATTATTATTACATATACATAACAATTTGCATTTAAGGAGAGTAGCTTCGTGTTTTGAAACATTCATTGCACTTATTATTAATATTGTAAGTAAATGTTAAATGACATGAATATAATAAATATGTTTGATAACAATATACAATGTTTTATATATATATATATATGTGTGTGTGTATGAAACAAGCACGAATATTAGATGAATTTAACTTGGAACAAACAAAAATAAAATGCATTTAATTAAATATAAAGAGGAATGGACATCATTCGCTCGTATAATCATATAAATATGTTAATGAAAATTGAGAAAAAAAATCAATAATAATATCATCATAATATTATTATTAACTGAATTGTCTTCTTCGACTGCTTGTTATTATTATACTATTTTCTAAATGATAAAATTTCTATCACGTAAAATTGATCATCTGTGATCTCACATATCACAGTTACTATATTAAAATTATTTAGCATTTCTATTATGAAAATATATATATATTTGATTAACATTGTTATGTATTTTTCCTATTGATAACTAACATCATAAACTGATCAGATTTTTATCACTTCTTTTTTTATAAATTTTTGTTCTATATTTATTATTGAACAATTTGGAGACGTGTTGACGTTTTAGAAGTTGGATTAAAAATTATTATTATTATTATTATATACCGTGTAAGTTCTGTAGAATTATTACGGATCGTAATAAGTTGGATTTATACATATTTAATAACATAAAATTAATGATAAGAAACATTTGAAATAAGCTGTTGTTGTTGTTGCTATATAAAATGTGTATGCAAAACTGTTAGTGTTCGCTAATAAGGACAGAAACGAGTTTCTGAGACATTATTAATTATTAATATTTATATTTATGTAGTTTTATATAAACTATATATATACATATATTATTAATTTAATTGTTTGTTAGTACTTCATACTCAAATATGTGTAGATAGATTTTTTTTTTTGTTGATTAACTAGTGGGTGAAAAAAAATAAGTTTCTCAGATACTTCTTTCTGTGCTTTTTTATTACAATTATTCAATTAAAAAGTGAATGTTGCATTATATATTCTATACAAATTATATATATAGATATAAATATATATATATATATATATATATATATATATATATATATATATATATATATATATATATATATATATATGATATAAAATAAAGTGCAATATTACAAATTTTTATTTTTATTTTCTCCCCCTCTAATTAAATTAAAAATATTATTATAAATAAATCGTATTATTAATATAACATTTTTTTCTCATATAAATCTTTTTTTTTAAACGAGTATGATTTTATTTATGGTATACTACTTAGTGCGAATTATTTTTATTTATTTAATATATAAAAAAATCCTATTTCTATCAGAAAAGATTTCATTTTCATAAAAAAGAATTATTATTTAACAATTTTTTTTTATAAAATATAATAATATATGAACAAATTTATTAAAAATAATATTTTAATTATCATAAATAAATAAATTATTTCAAATTAACTTCAAATAAATCTATACATTTTACATTTGTAATAATAAAACTTAACCGTTTATAAATAAATAATATCAATAAAGGAGACCTCCGTAGAATTCCGAAATCATTTTATTTATTTATACTTGGAATCCATTACGGTATTCAATGAGTAATTTCTATACATGCCTGCTGCAGCCAGATGATTGCTGAATTTTTGATATTTTGGATAATAAACGTTCGGCGCCGTATAATAATCTGCGAAATGATTAATTATTACATATTACATTTGACTTCATCAATGTTCTTATAAATATTACCTGGTGGAAACCAGCCGTATTCTTTTGACGTGGTGCGATATAATGGATGTTGATTTTTCTGCTGACATCCATAACCGTTTAATACATCTATATAAAATAGAATGAAAAATAGTGAAAGATTTGTCGATGAAGATAAAACAGTATTTTGATTTAATTCTGACCTTTTGATGATGGAACAATATGTTTATCTTCAGTTGAGTCTTTTAAAATAATTTCTTCCTGATTCATTCTTGCTGTATTTTCATCGAAAGACATTTTCAGTAAATATTATAAAGACGATTGATATTAAGAACCAATATTATGATCAAACAAATGGATGCATCAAACTGAGACAACATATCCTTGACAACGCAATACCGTTAAATAAATTATTATATATTACTTTTTAATTTTTATATCATTAATTTAATATATATATATTTTCAATGTTTTTAAGTATGTAAATACGTTGTAAAATTATAAACATTATCATTTATTTATATATTTTTAACATGTGCAACGTGTACAGGAAATACTAAATTGATAAAATGCGGGTTATTAAACGCCAAACAAAAATAACACTTATCACAATGTTACATAGGGTTTGAAATTGATTAAAAATAAATATATAACAGCTGGAAATTATACTAAAGTACTATTTGTAAAAATATTAATGTGTGCTAAACGACTGATACAAAATATAATATATTTTTAAAAATATTATTAAATTAGAATTTCAATATACTATATCATTATTTTTAAAATTTTCTTTAAGAAAACATCATATATATATTTTTAATATATTATATTAACATTTTACAAATATAAAATATATCTTAAAAACAAACATATGTTGGGCTTTATAATTTAACAAAACACAATGACAAACATACAATGTTACAATATATATATATATATATATATATACACATACAATACGAAATTTTTATTCACCGCATAAACCTTATCGTTAACATTGCAGTGTAGTTTTTTTCTTTCTTTTTTTAATTATGACAAAGCCACGAATGCGTGAACCGTTTTGAACCGTTCGATCGAATAAACTTGGACATTTTAAACGTTTTTAACACTTCTTTTAATCATTATAAAATAATCATTGAAACGATCATCAAAATGAGCACCGATTGCGCCATAAATCTTAAAGTTATTAAATTGGAATACAACATTCCCGATACACTGTACACTGATGTCAAGAAGAAAAAAAGAAAAACGATTCGTGAAAAATTCACAAGTCATACACTAAGAAGACAAATACCGAATATTGTTTTAAAGGTATTAATTAATTTAAATATAGAATGTCATACATATATATGTTAATTGTGATTAAAAATATTTTTTTTTATATTATATATATATATATAGAAAATTAATCCATGTACACCTGAAATGTTAATGGAAAAATTATTATCAGATATATACGGTTTTGGAAGAAGAACACCTGAATATGATAATTTGAAATTCAAGTTTTCAGACAGTGAAAGATGTACGTCGGCTTCAATCGGATCAGACTTTGGAGATTATTTTGGAATGAGAATATCAGACCTGAATACATTATGTATAAATAAACCTTCGATGAATAATAATTAAATTGTTTACATTTAATATTAATGTTGTACCACGAAAATTATTGATTTTTTTATAGCTAATGAAGATTTGTATTCTTATATTCTTCAATTGAAGAATAAAACTCAACAACTGGGCAGTCTTTTGGTTAAACGTCTCAGTCAAAGAGATACATATAAAAGGAGACAAAATAAAATATGTGATATTTTAACTGCAATTCTTAAGGAAATGTATGATTATGGTTAGTCTACTTTTTTTTATTATAAAATATTATTTAAGATATGTATATTGAATAAATTAATATTTAATTGAAATATAAAATTTAGATTTAAATTCAATATAATACTTTAAAGGATTGTTATTTGTTTATCTATTGCATTATGTAATTAATTAATATACTACTGTGATTAAAAAGTAAGATGAAATTGTCATTGAAAACTTCCTACACGTGTTTTTATAACTCTTGGTTCCTTCATCACAATATGACACCATGTCATATTATGATATATTGGTTTTTCGCGTCTTTATTGCCAAAAACTCGACTCGTATCGCTCCGCAACCACCGTATTCGCCTGATTTGGCTCCGTGCGACTTCTGTCTATTCGGCAAACTCAAAAGGCCAATTCGAGGACGTTGTTTTGACATGATTGACACAGTTCAAATTCACCGTACTTTTTGATCACAGCGTTATATTACTCAACTTTTCAAACCAATGATTTGAAGGCTTAATTCTGATATTTCTAGATAAATTGTTATATTAACCACATGGCAATTGCAAACATTGATTTATTGAAAAACAAAGATTGATTGATTGAAAGATAAGCGCCGAGAAAAGTGACATACACACAGTTTGCAAACGAAATGAAATTCTATTCAGTAAACAAATATCGTTCAACTATTTATATAGAAAATTCTAGAATTGATATTTTTATACAAATAGATAAATAACAATCGTAATGTAAAATTGACGCTTATTAATTTTTATTTAATCACATCAATCATAAATCTGAATTCTAATTAATGATAATTATTAGAATATTACATATATATTTTTTAGAGCTTATTATAATAATATAGAATATAATAAAGCATCTGAAAAGTATAGAATTTTCGGAAGTAAAGGAAAATTTCCCGCGCAATATTTAAAAACACCGATCAAACCGTGGAAATGGTCTCGGCCAATGAGAGCTCCAGCATTTTTCCGTGTTCTTAATCAGCGATTCTCAATTATTTTATCAAAAATTATACATTGGAATAACGTTTTAAAAATGTCATCAAAATCTTCAAATAAAATAAATAGCAATATTGACGGTTAATTATTTGTCTTAATAAATTATATTGCTTGAATAATATAATTATATTAATATATAATATTAATTAATATCAAGTGGGGCTATATCGATATATATATGGTATTTTTTATATCTAATCTTGTTGATAATAATAAATAAGAATAGAATTAAATATTTTAACTCATTACGGTCCGTATAATTTTGCATAGTACAATAATTAATTGTATGAAAATATTTTTTTCTAAAAAAAAAAAACACACTTTTATATTGTATCACTGTTATTACTAATAATAATAATAGCACCATTATTATATTATTCGTCATATCGCATTATTAGTAGTAATTATATTGTAAAAGCGTTATAATTAATTTCCATTGATTGGTCAATTATTTTGTAAATCTGTTAATTGATTCTTGCATTGTCATTGAAAATGAGTAAATGTGCAAAAATTTAGCTCAATCGGACATCTTTAAATGCTCTAAAAATCAATTATAAAATTCGAAACTTATATAAAAGTGTGTAAAAAATAATATTTTCAGAATTCATCTTTTAACACAATAAGATTATTTTTATACAACGTTTATTTTATTTAAAAAAATATATACTACTGTGATCCAAATGTAAGGCGAAATTGTCTATAATATTCGTCAAGAGTCCGTTTGTCAAAAGGTTTAATTATATCCGAGTTACACGTGTTTTTACAACTCTTGGTTCCTTCATCACGATAATACATCATGTCATACTGTGTCAGTTCTTCGCGACTTTTTCGCCAAAAACTCGACGTATTCGTCTGATTTGGCTCCGTGCGACTATTCGGCAATCTGAAAAGGCCAATACGGAGACGCCGTTTTAACACAATTGTGGAAATAAAAACGGAAACAAAGTAGATCTTGAAGGTTACACTGAAAAAAGACTATTGTGATGGTTTTGAGGATTGGAAAAAAGCGTTGGCAAAAATGCGTTTATCGGACGGAAATTACTTTGAAGTAGATGAAATTGATACTTTTTGATAACAGTGTTATATCAAAAGACACGCATTTATATCAACGGATCCACAGCAAAAAAACGCTGTTGAATTAAAGTAAAATTTCTCAGTATAATCAAAATTGTATTATATAATATAAACAAAATAGACAACATTATGGCGAAACGTTTGAGAAGCGCTTGCGGAACCACGGTTCAGAACCGCTGCATCAAAAGAGCCTCGTTTCGAACAGTGCGAGCGAAAGAGACGAACACACGTGGAAAATCGATACCGCGTCGTGGTCGTCATTCATATGACGTTCGTGCGTCACATTGAACGGTTTGTTCGCGATCTCGTCTCCGTACACTGTTGTGATGGTGAACGACCCCTGCTCGACGGGGGCGCACGCCCTGGCCCGGTAGCTAACTACCCCTGACAAAAAAAAAATTACACACACATTTGATGACCGATGAGCACCAACTCAAGCACTTATGAGCGGTCTGCTCAATTCGCTCAGGAGTCTGGCCGGATCCAGCTCCTCAAAACAGAACACCGGTCAGTAAAAAAAATATATATATATCATTAAAAATGACACTATCGAAAAACGCAGCTACTTTTATATATTATTATTATTATAAATAGATATTTTATTTGATAATTATGCGGTTTTCGCGATTGAATCGACGATCATCTGTTATTGTTACTACCCCTTCTACTTTCCGTTCCGTTTTTTTTTAATCATATTTTATACTATTTTTACGCTAGGGTTGCCACTTTTTCATTTCATATTTTAATATAAAATGATTATTTAATTTGTATTGACATTTTGTCATTTTTTTGTTAATATTGTAATAAATAATTTTAAGCACACAGATGGTGTATAAAAATTCGATCTAATTTCATTTTTTTTATATACAGATTTATTGTTTTCATTTTAAAAACAAATGAATAAAATTTACACGTTAATATTATTATAAAAAATGATAAAATAAAGACGACAAGATAATTATAATAATATACTTTATGTAATTATCTAAATTACTAACTTCCATATATATATATATATATATATATATATATATATATATATATATATATATATATATATATATATATATGCAAATTTTCCGCCCTGTAAAATTTCACCCCATATATATAATAAATAACCTGTAACCCTTTAAATATGAAATAACGAATATAACACCCTAAAAATATAATAATTAAAAATATACAGTGACTCGTAAAGATTTCATTATATCTAAAATAAAATGTCAACCCTTATATTATATATTTAAAATCAGATCGATTCCAAATTTTTTTTCTCGACTAAAAATGGAATATATATATATATATATATATACCGCTGAATAAATTAACCATTAAAAGACCGATTATTATAATTATGATTTATTTTTAGAAGGTTATCTTAATTTTATCAACCCTGAACATTTTCAATCAATGCGATTTTCTAACTATAACATTTGAGTACTTAATATAAGATGCACTTTATAACGGAAATAAACATAGTATGTAATATATATAGGATACGTGTTTCGTTTTCGTTTTAACGCCGGAATCAAAACGAAATGCATCGAAATTCAATTATGACGTTAATTGAAACGAGGTACGTTCTAAAAATATCCGATGAAAATTACCGGTTTCCCCTTTTTAAAAGGAAAATTGCGAGAAACAAGTATAAAAAGTATTTATAGTATATTTTTTTTTTGCACGAAAATTACGCGCCATATATTTTAAGCTTTAATGTCGGTATTATTCAATTTTTTTTTCTTTCAAATTAAACTCGAAAAAACGCTTTAATATTATGATTTATTATATTATATACAAGTATTATAATATATTTTATATAATAACATGTTAATTTTACGACGTCGTAAAAACGATAATATTTATTTATGTTAATTTAATATTATTTATAGTATATGTATATACAATATAATAAATAAGTAGAACATATTTATAATAATTATTCTTTCTTTCCGATGAAAATTGAATGATTTTTTTTCAAATGATTATCTAATTATCGCAATAATGTCATATATATATTTAAAAATTTTGACAAATCGATCCAGTAGGTCAATAGTTATAATGTTAACCTTTGGCCTGCCGCAAAAACGAAAATCTTTATGCTCCGTATGCCGCATAGCACCGTATAAAGTCATAAAATAAAAGAAAAATGACGCGGGTTAACGCGCAGACTTTGGCATATAAACAGCACACGCTTTTAACGAATTATCCGGCAGACTAAAGGTTAATAATATATATGTTCATATTATTTAGCCCATATGTAAAATTTTGTCGTGTACGCGTGATTATCATATTCGAAATGCATTTAGACGCGTGATTGATTATCTTTATAAATATGATAAATGTAGTGTGAATGAATAAAACTTACCCTAAAGATGACCGTGCAAAAGTGTTGACAACATTATTTTTTTACTCATATACGGTGATTGATTTTTTTTTCAATATAGAAAACTATATATTATTATAAAAAAATATTATATTATAAAATATTGTGAATGTGCTTAGTCTGGCGCCTTCTTTACTGTCGAATTTGACGATGTCGCACATAAAATTTCAATACATACAAAATTCGTGCACTAAATATTCCGTCCACTAGTTAATCAAGATTTTTCTCGTTAACGGAAAACCAATTAAACGTCTTCATTTTTGAAAACTGATAGTTTTTCCTTGGCACGTGACCGAATCACGTGCGTGCATTCGTGCGAGCGTGTGTACGTGTAAATGAATTAAAAACAAAGCGGTCTCATTTTTCTCACTGTAAACGTTAAATATCGATTTCGCGTGCTCGCTTTATTTTTTTTTATTTTATTTTTTGGAATAACGCCATGAAAACAAAATTTTCCCCTCTACAGCGAGTACGCAATGCAACCCCCGAAAATTTTCATCCCTCGTATTTTGTTACGGTTTCGAAGATACGCGAGGCTCGATAAAATATTCTCAAAGCACCACTCGACGATGTCCACTTAAGAATAATAAATATATGTATAACAAATAGTTCTCAAACTGTGTATAAACAATATTTGAATATTGTTAATAAATTTATATTTATTTAATATGATCAATATCTTCATATAAAACGAAAAGTAGTTATGAACATAAAAGTATTCATAACAAGGAATTACAGCAACCCTTTTTGTATTTCGTATAAAAATCTATGATAATGTGTTCGATTTCTTTCCGGTTTTTTTTTCAACGCATAAAATTTATATGAAAATTATTATTTTTTTAAATAAAATATATTATTCATTTCTTAAATAAATTATTTAAATATTTCCCATGAATATTTATGACATTATGAATATCGTAGTCAATAAACCGATCGACTTGTATAATATAATAATAAAATTATATGGAAATTCGAATATTTTGATAGAGAACACTTAGAAGAAGAAAAAAAAAATACGCGTGTCGTATAAATTTCAATAATATATGACGAAATGACAAGGGATGATTTGTGGCGGCGTTGAAATGTCGCGCGTTGATTTATCGCGGTGTTGAAACGTCACAGTATCAAATTGCGTATATATCAAGTGAAAGTATTCGTCGTTTTTTTTCCTCTCTACGCACTTTCTTCAATTTTGTTGTTTCACTTTATTTATTTTTTTACACGCACGCCAATTCGACTCGATTTTTTTTTTAATTTTTTGTTCACTAAGAAGAATACGAGTCGTTCTCAAATGTTTTCGTACGATCGAATCACGTCGAAGAGCGTCGCCCCATTTGGGAAGCGTAATGTGATTAAAAAGAATCGATATTCTGGCGAGTGTGCGACGTCCGCTCGAATTTATACGTATATTTCCAGTGTTTTTTTTTTTAATCGTCGAAAAAGGGTGAAATTGAGCGAAAAGCGTGTCGAATTCGTGTAAAATTGTACATAACATAACATAACATCGTCAGTATTTGACGTGTTTTTTTCAGCGTCAGACGCAAAAACTCTCGGACACGTTTCGATAAAAGTGGATAAAGTGCGAAACTTTATCCACTCAAAAAACATTGAACTACAAAAGAGTTGCTTTGTTAATATTCATAGAATAAGAGAACCGTGCGAATAAAACATTTTCAGAAACTTGCTAAAATTGTTACGGAATGTGAATTTAAAGCGTTCGTCTCTTTTTGTCGAAATATACATAGTTTTAACTTTTATATCATGACATATTCATTGAAAATTATGTCTAGTTTCGTTTTTTTTTTCTTTTTTTTTTGTAGCAGAAGACGACATGAGGTTCTCGGTGTCTCCTCACGGTGGAACATGTGGATGGAACGAGTGGCTGAAAGCCATGAAGCTAGTGGCTCGATTGCCGACTGGTATACCATCTGAATTTAGGAAAAAGGTAAAATACTCATTAAATTTTGATATATATATATATTTTTTAAAAAAGTACAATCGTTGATAATTTTCAAAAATATTAAAAAAAATAGTTAATATAAAAAAGTAATGTTACGAATTTTGGCAATTATGGTTGCTTCATTACTGCTAAGAAAAATTAACTATCTAAGAAATATCATGATAATCATTAATAATAGTTTGCGTTTATAATTCAAGTTTTTTTTTAACTATTAGCCTGCCAGATACAAGATTTTATCGTCTGCCTATTATATACAAAGTCTGAGTGTTAAACACGCGACATTTGTTTTCATTTCACGGCTCTTTATTGTAAACTTATTAAAATTTTATATTATTACACACGCTAAAATCGATTTTCGTTTAATATTTAATATCATATCAAGCAGATTAAAAGGCTAAGAGAAAAGTTGTAAAATAATTTTGATTATAATCGTATTTAAAATAATATTACATGGGTATATTTTTTAAAATCAAATTTACAACATATTATTTAACTCTTTACACTCGGGATATTAATTCAAAATAAACTTCGAAAAAAGTTGATAGAGAAAAAAAACTTCATTTCAGTTGTGGTTAACATTGGCTGAACAACATTTAAAAGTGAAAGGAGTCGATTGGTCTAAAGCTGAAAAAACCTGTTTCAGCGAATGGACTAATCCTGATGACACGGAGCTGGGAGTACAGATAGTGAAGGTAATACAAATTAAAATTACATGATTGAAATAAATTAAATTACAGCAATCTTACGTAGCATTAACTAGCATAGTATTTATTTATTCATACTTAGACACGTATTTATAAATGAAATACCTGACCTTATTAAGCTTAATGCCATACAGTGTTACACAAAAGCTTTTGTTTCAACTTACGATCTATCAATAGAAATCTGACCCAGATTTAAGTGTATCCACAATAAAAAAAATTAAATCAATCGTTCGCTTGTTGTAATTTAAAAAAATAAATACATTGATTTTCGAAATGATTCTCAAATATAGAATCATTCTTGCTTGTTCAACAGGATTTGCATCGTACAGGATGTTCCCTATTTTGTGGTACAGAAGGAAGGGAAAATCAAGCCGTCTTGAAACGAGTACTTTTAGGATATGCCAGGTATTATATTTCTACTTTTTTTTTTATTGATCCGCTCATTGAAATTCAAGTACTGTGGTTAAATTTAACTTCGATTTTAATAATAGATGGAACAAAGCTGTCGGTTACTGTCAAGGTTTCAATATGCTTGCCGCCCTTATCTTGGAAGTTATGGATAGATCTGAAAGCGATTCGTTGAAGGTAGAAATTTTCAAATACAATGTAAATATCATAATGATAACACTTGATGTTCATGATTTATTCTTAAAATGGACCTATATTTTACTCAAAGAAATGTTATAATTTGTCCTAATCTCAAATAAATCATATATTCTAAAGTTCATATTATTTGTTTAGGTCATGATTTACTTAATCGAAGCTGTGTTGCCTGAAAGCTATTTTGCTAATAATCTTAGAGGACTGTCAGTGGATATGGCTGTTTTTAGAGATTTGTTAAAATTACGCTTGCCAAAATTGTCAGCTCATTTAGATAAATTACAAAAGGGAGCAGCTGAAGGTATACTCATTACATTATCCATTTATTTATAATTGAAAATAAACATAATATATTTTTTTAAATTACAGGAAGCTCATATGAACCACCTTTAACTAACGTATTTACTATGCAATGGTTTCTTACTCTGTTTTGTAATTGTCTACCAAGAGCGACAGTTTTGAGAGTTTGGGATTTGATATTTTTAGAAGGAGACGAGATATTGTTGACTACCGCCTTAGCTATATGGGACACGTTACAAGAGTATTTTAATATTTTACTTATTTAATATATATATTATACCTTTGAAATACAAAAATTATTATCATATTTTCAGTCGAATTTTGGTAGTGGAATCGGCGGACGAATTTTATTCTGTGATGGGCGAATTGGCAAGACAAACATTAGAAGCCCCACCGAGTAGTACTGAAATATTAATGACAAGGGCGGCTCAATTAGGACCAGTTCCAGAATTATCGCGTCTACGCGATAAACACAGATACAATATAACACCATGGGCTCATTCCGTATTGATTTACTTCATTGTAACGCAAATAATTGGTTTTAATGATCATTTATGAATATTTTTAAATTTTTAATTAGGTACAGTCAGCCGCGAAAAAGGGTCTACGTTTGTTCTATTCTGAAGATGAGACTGATTCTAGCGACGAGGGAGATAAATTGGCTATTACAACTGCTTACGGAATTCAAGTATAATTTTTTTTTATTTATTTAAATATATATATATATATATATATATGTATCATTTTTATATTTAAAATAAATAATTTTTAATGTATTTATATTTCAGTCAAATCGAGGTCGAAGCGCCCTCGTAGCTGCTGGAGTATTTGGTCATCCTGACAGAGAAAGATTAGCTCTTGATATATCAGCTCTTAAACAACAATATGCAAGGTTACGAGAAAGGCAAAGACAGGCGCATATAATTTTAGCTGCAGCCTGTGCTAGACAGCCTTCAGGTGAAATGAAGTTAATATTAAAATCTGAATTTTATAATATTGTTGACAAAGTTTAATTTGTATTTGTTGTTTTCAGTCGGAGTTTCTAGTGGTACTGGTCCTATATCAGTTAATCACCTATTATTGGGTAAGAGTGCTATAGTGAGTGCTCGTGGCAGGCGATTAGGTCCTCCACAGGGAGCCATTCCACCATCTAGAGTAAAATCCACCAAGACAGTGCCGAAGGTTTCTCCTTTAAGTCAATCCAAAAATGAAACATTAAGTTGGAAAGAGGAAAACAGCAGAAAAAACACAAGTAGAAGAGATTCTATTAAGTGGAAAGATATTAAACAATCTTCAATTCAAAGTAACGAAGCCGAGGAAGAAGTCGAAGATGAAACTAAAACGACTGCTGATGTAGAAAATGTCGAAATTCCAACTGGTAGACGAAAAAGTGAGTCGTCCTCATATAGTGAATGTTCTGAATCAAGTACCTCAACGAGTTTGTGCGATGAACCTAATCGAATGAGTGATTTTGATTCGGAACCTGCAAGTAGTAGTGATAATGTTTTATGTGCTATAGATGATAACATTGGTGATAAAAATGATAATGAAAAATTACGTCAAAGTGCTTTAGACTCTAAAAATGATAGTGGAAAAATTGATGTTCCCAATATTGATGATAATGACAGAGAATTTGGAAATTATATTCAAGAATTTGAAGATCTTTTAGATAGAACAAATGACCTAGAAGACGACAGAAAAGAACCAATTCTGTCCCCAACGAAAGAAGTTCCACGTGAAGAAGAAACACTACAAGAAGAAATATTGGATGATAGTGTTTCCTCTATAGTATTAGAACCAGATACAAAATTTATTGAATTTGTAGATTCTAGTCGAGGTGAACCTTTAAGGAATTATTTGGATGAATTCAGAAAAGCTGATTTAAAACAAGAAAAATCAGTTGAAAATGTGGAATCGCCCATTTCCTTATTCAACGATACCAATTTAAGTTCACAAGACAAAAATGATGATCCTAAAAATTCCGATAACTTAAGTCTTCAAGATATTTCAGAAATATCTCAAACTACAGACGTACAAAAACATTCAGATGGTCTTGATGAATCAATTTCCAAACCATCTGCCATCCCCGATTACCATTCAACAAGTTGTGAGAGGTCCGTTAGCAGTTCTATTAGTTCTATAAGTCCAATATTAAGATGTATATCTATGAATCATGAAGAATCACCTTCGTATACTTGTTACAAAAGTCCTACAAGAGCAGAATCTGAACCCGGCAGCGATTTTAGTGAAGATGAAAAACCAATAGTTTTAAAAATCGACAAGTACTTTGAACACAGTCCAGAATTTTTTGGAGCACGACAATCTGGTGCTTACATCAGCTCTGATGAAGAAGATGAAAGTAATATTTCTCAATCAAAACCAACATATACTGTATTGCCAACAAAAAAACCAGATACTAAAATAAAAGTAAACATTGATGATAGTTTAAAAAACACGCCTACAAATTTTGAAACATTTAAAATGGAACCCCTACCATTAATTAGTAATTTAAACGAAAAACACTTTGCTATAGAAGATGATTCATTAAGTAAAAAAATAAAAAGTCCAGCCTCAGATATTAGTTTAAAAAGTGAACGATTTGAAGAAATTGTTGAAGCTATTATTTCACCTTCTAATAAATTTTCATTATTAAAAGAAACTTCAAAAAGTTTTGAGAGTGATATGAAAACTTCTGAATCATTTGACAAAAGTAATGAAAGTTCACGCAGTAATGTTTTGGAAAAGACAAAAAGCGAAGAATTACCTCGCGAACCAAGACGACCTTTTTCTTTACTGGATGAAGAAATTGAAGCTATAAGATCCCAATCAGGAAGAAGAAACAGCGAACGAGCACTAAAAATAATTCAAGAAAATTCCAAAATTTTACACAGAATTTTAGTTAATCAAGTAAATAAAGTCAATACAAGAGAAACATTTCAAGAAGCGATCAATGAGAATGGAAGTGAAGAATCTAGTCAGAAAGAATTAAAATTTAAAGACTTAAATCTCTTTCCACACAAAAGTCAAAAGACGTTGCCATCACCAAGATCGGCAAGTCTCGATGACAATTGGCCTAGAAAGAAAACATTTGTTTTCGACTCAGACTGTTTTACTGATGCAAGTAAACAAATATTGAAACCAGCTGTACGATCTCCTTCTACACCCACAAAAATTTCTAATGACGTTTCCCCCATTCAGCCGAGATACGTATCAAAAAACTTCTATGAAAGTACACTAATAAGCTCCGATTTGAAGTCTCCTAATAAAATAATAAGTATATCAGACATATCTGAAAATGAATTATCTAAAACCAAATTGAAGCAATCACCACTCCTTTCAGATGAAAATAAAACAGACATGTTTGGCTGGGAAAACAAAGGCTTTAATGTAAACCAACGATTATCAAATTTAAAAGGAGATTTAAAATCACCTCACGAATCATATATTTTGTCAAAATATATAGATAATAAGGGTATTTTTGGATATGATATATCTGAAAAGTCACACCAAGAAAAAATTTCCAGTGATTTGAAAACTTCAAACTCTATAGATAAAATAATACGTTCACTCAACGAAGTTGAGCTTCACTTGAATCCTCTCAATTACAATGTTTCAACATCAGAGAAAGACAAAGATTCCACATTGACAGCGGTCAGCGATACTTTTACAGGCTCAATAGACTATAGTAATCAAGAATTTACTGATTCGTGGAAGATGGAGAACAATAATAGTTACAGTGATTCCTATAATTTATCATCTCCATATAAATTCACGTACAGATCCACAGAGAATTCAGGGTACATAGATGCGGCATTAAAAGGTCTTCAAAAATTTAACGATTCCCCCTTGTCCAAAATAAATGACACATTTTCAAGGGTAACGGAATGTTCACCATTAGATAGCAACATAAGAGCAGATAGTTTAAAATTTGAAAATAGTCAATCAAGTGATCTATGTCTCGTTTCTTCATCAATGAGTTTTTCGTTCGATCCTTCAGTCGATGGGCAGCCTTCTTCAAAACCTACAACCTTTAATTCGAGCGATACTCTCTGTCAACTTACATCGTTGGACCAAATCTCCACTCCAATCAGTCCTAAGGTAAACAATTCAGCTTAATAAAAAATTACTATATGTGATGAATAGTTTTATATATGACTTCTCGTCATGAGTTTCAGGTAACTACATTAGTAAACAACCTGATCTTATGACTTTATCGTACGTGTATTAAAAATTATTTATCATTGAAGTAATGCAGTGTTGTTTATTTCTAATAGATAAACCGTAATAAATGATTATAAAAACACGCTTAAATACTAGAAGTACACAAGTTGGATTAAAAAAATCCTGTCCTAAATAGAATCATTCTTATCAAGTCATACACTTGTTATGAATCAAAAATATATTTGTATTGGAATATGAATTATGATGGGCCGCATATAAAAGGACAGACGATAAAAAAAAGTCTTTTCTGATGAATTCGCTAAGACAGAGTTCAAAATGAATAACTTCACTAAATTATGAACGATGAAGATGATGAACAGTAACATAACATTTTGTAATATAATAAATTCGACTTAATTAACGTTAATAAATAATATGGAATTAGAAAAAAAAAAATATATATATATACAAATGTTTGTAGATAAGAATGTGTTTTTAATGCATGCATACAAATGCATTATCACGTTTGCCAAGTCTAACGTTTTCAATGTGGCAACCTTAATTAGAGGTAAAAATATTGATATTGTTAATCGATGTGTGAATTTTATTCTGTGTTACATAAAAAAAAAACTATTCTCACTAAAATTAAACATGACGAGTAATTTCTGCACTATCTCCACTGTTTTACAATTGAACTATTGACACTAAATATACTTGCCATTAGGGTTACCATATATACAATTTAATTACTGTTTTAAAATCTTGTTCAATATTAAATATCAATGTAAAAATTAAATTCGAAAAATGAAACAGGCACTAAATAATTTTTAAATTATATATATATATATATATATATATATATATATATATATATATATATAATATATATATATATATATATATATATATATATAAATATATATATTTTTTTTTTTTTTTATCAAAATTAAAATAATGGTAACCCTATTCATATTACAATCTTCCATTCTAATTTATTTTCTTTTCGTGTAAATTTTTTTTTTACAAATATATATATATATGTAGAAATATTTTTTCTCACTCTTCTTTTTTTTGTCTTCAGATAACTACATATCCTTCAAATAAGGATTTTGCGAGCGTTCCACAAAACGATCTCTCACTGGAAATAGATAAATTCAGGCTAACTTCTGAAGAATTATCATTGACACAGGGTTCATTCACTGATCCAGATTCGATTTGTGTTAGCTCATTAAGAACACCAACAAGTCCCACATCAAACCAGGACAAGAGCTTATCGCTGAAAAGCCCAGACAGAATGTTTAATCCTTTTCCATCAAGAACAACCAACAGACATCCAAAAGAACTGGGGTTACGTCTAGGACTCTACAAGGATCCACTCAAATCACCTTCTAAATAAATAAATAAATCTTTTTTTTATTTTTACATTAAAAATCAATAACAATCATAACTTTTAAAACGCATACGTTTATTTATAGGTATTAATGTGCTATGAAATTATATTAATTTATCAAATTACATCTTATCAGTATTATATTTTTATATGTCACATTAATACATATATACTTTCAATTTCTCATTTTAAATATTCATATCTTCAAAAATCAGATGGAGCAATAAGATTATATTAATATTAAAATAATACATTTTTCTTCAAATAATTTTAACACATTACTTTTTATTCACTCAGTCAAAAAAAATATTACTTTTTATAAATAATTTATTATAAACCATTATTTGGAAAGACAAACAAATTGAAATTGATAAAATATTATATCTAATTTATGCATTAACTTATTGCTCATTAATAATATTCATGTAATGTATTCTGATTTTAAAGATTTTTTAATTATATTATATATTAACATTGCAAGCTTTTAATCTACTTCATATAGGAGAAATTTTAATCATAAATATATATTTTTTCCTCTACAATTACTTGTTTAAAACCTTCATTATATATATATATATATATATATATATATATATATATATATATATATATATATATATATATATATATATATATATATATATATATATATATATATATATATATAATACGATGCTCTTTAATAATAATTATTAAACAAAAAAAAGTTGCGCTGTAATTTGCAATTCTCTTAAATTATTGTAAATATTAATTACACGAGAGATGAAATACAATGAAAGCATGTGTTTTTATTTTATGTTAATTTTATTATTCTGCATTGATATTATTATGTCGTATATTAATGCCATTTTGACGCGCAAATTTAAATGGAATTTTTCACAATAAAAATGTATTTTTAATTGTTTATCAATATTATGATTTTATATAATCACGCGAACATGTATTATATATTCATCTAAGAAAGTTATATGTTAATATATGTATATATATATATATGTATATATCAGTAGTTCTTTATCTTTTTTATTTAGATAGAAAATCAAAGTTAAATATAGGTGTTCCGAAAAAAATGTATACACACTTTATATAGTCAGCTTAAATCTTAACAGTCTGACTAAGCTTTAAATAATGGATATTAAATTCTTAAGCACTAATAGAAATGTGAAAATACAATTAAAGATAGTTTAGATGGGAGTTCAAACAAATCTTCAATTTAGAGATAAATTTATAGCCAATAGTACTGATTAAAATATTCATGAAAATCAATCTATTTCATGATATTGTTAATAAAAATCATTAAAAACTTTGAAAATAATTTCTAACTATGTTATTATTTTACTTGAACACAAATTACTAGACTTTTGATAGAGATATCTATAAGTCTATTGTTGTTAACTATTGGACGAAAATGCACACAAATATTAATAAAAATAACTCGTGAATTTTCAGCAATGCCTGAAACAGAATAGACATGAATATAAAATAAAAGTTCACAAAACAATTATACAACTTTTTTAATTCTATTACTATTATTTTAAATATTTAGAACACCTACTTATACTTATATATTTCTATCTTCAGCATATTTATGGAAAGAAAAAGGAATATAACGTGTAAAAAAATTGACATAATTTTCGTATTCATATTATTTTTTATTCATAATCATCATTATTATTATTTCAATAATTATAAAGAAATACTGATATATATATATATATATATATATATATATATATATATATATAAATATATATATATATATATATATATATATATATATATATATATTATATTGATCGTAATGCAAATTGCTATAACATTATATATAAAAGATCGAAAACTGCGACCTAATTATTAACCGTCCTCGTTAATTTGTGAATTTACTTCAGTCTATTTTATTACAAATTAAATAGAAAAAAGAAAAACTATAAAATCGTCAATTATTTGCCGAAGAAAGGCGTGTTCGAAGAAAAAAAATATTCGCCGTTAAACTATTAAAATAATAAATATCATTTTATTATTTTAATATAATATACATATATGTATATAAATAAAAACAAATTTTAACAGAAAAGACGCGAACTTATCGGACGCTCCAATTATTCTATTCGCCGTTCGTTTGCTATTTATTGCGTAGTTTAGTATTTGAAAAAAAAAACATGTTTTTATTCCATATTTCTCCATTTTTATCTTCAAAATATTATTCTTCCGGATATTTTTTTTTAATATTGAATAAATAAAGAGTACAATGGAAATAATAAATAAATAAAATCGTGATATTTGCCCATAATACATAAATTATTTTGTGATTAATCATTTTTTCCATGCAAATATAAAAATTATTTGGCATTCCAAATATTATATACATCATTACATAAATAAATTTAGTATCGATTTGGGTTCTTAGCAATAATTATTCATAATAATAAATTAAAAAAAAAAGAGAATTTCTGAAATGTATAAACGTTTCAATATTTTCGTCATTATGATTGTTACTCTAATATTATTATTGTTAAAATTATGGTTACTACATATACAAGTCAATAAGTTTAATTATTGTAATATATTAGTTATTAATTAATTGTATTAGATTTATCTAAATAATTAATTTTTTACATTGCATTTTTGTTTTAGTAGTTTGTAAATTTATCATTTAAACTGTAAAAAAAATGTAATTTCTTATATAATACAACTTACGAATTGCCTTGTAATTAACTTTATTAATTTAATTATTACATACATATATATATTTCATACTCAAATATATTTATACAAGTGTAATATATTAATATAAAGCCGCTCTGTAAAAATGGATAAAATATTATCAATTTATCCAATCAATTTAATGCCTCTTTCAGTATAAAAATTTCATAATAGTGCCAAAATTCACATTTGTTCAGATAAAACAGAAATATAAAATATTTTTAATATATCACATCACAAATATTAATACAGTTATATTTCTTTAACATTGACAGAATCCTAATTTTGCATATATAAAAAAAATCCATTAAATACTAAATTAATATAGTTCAATTTGTTATTCTTTATAAATTAAGAGGTATTAAATTTTAATATATGATAATATTTTATCTATTTGATAAGTATATGTATGACAGTTTAGGATTTATGCTGAAAATACATATTTCGGACATTAACGCCATTATAATATTTTTACATTTTGCAAAAAAAATAATAATAATAAGAGAAAATAATACTTAATGCGATCAAGTGGAAAAAAAAAAACATTTTTCAAAATTCGCCAAAAAGTTTCATTACCTATCTTCTCTTTGAACGCTACATAATGAAGTTGGTTGATAAAACAGTTGTGTTTTTTTTTATTTTGACATTATTAATTCAATCGGTTCGAGTACTGTATTTTATCTGAATTGCCAAAAATATTAAAAAGTGAAATGAATTGCATTTTAACGTTTTAAAAAAAAAATAGATCGCTCATAATCGATCATTGCCTTTATATTTGCCATTGATTACTAAGTCATTGTAAAATGTGAATCCAATGTGAGAAACAAAGCTTTGGATCAAAGTGTACACACAGTGTATTTACCACATAAGTGATGTTTATATATTTAAGAGAAAAAAAGTCATATAATGAGAAAGTTATTTACAGATGAAACTCTATTGTATTCTATGACAATATTTACAATACAAATTTAATAGATGACAATCGACTATTTTTCCTTTTTTTTTTACTTTCATTTGACCACCTCACATTTTTTTCCCGTTTTTCAAGCATTCGAGTATCAAGATTTTAAACACAAATCAATACTGAAAAAATAGATAATATTACATTGCTGAAAGAGTACAAAGTAAGGTAAATTTGAATATAAAATTAAATTCTTTATTTATTCTTCCAAATCAATTTCATCCCCTTAAAATAATTCCTGTCCGATAAAATGCACTTCTGCCAACGCTTTTTCCAGTCCTCGAAACTGTTGGAATAGTCTTTAGGTCCTTCTTCGATTCAGTTTTTATCATCTCAATCGTGTCAAAACGGTGTCCCCGCGTTTGCCTTTTGAGTTTGCTGAATAGTCAGAAGTCGCACGGAGCCAAATCAGGCGAATACAGTGGTTGTAAAACGATACGAGTCGAGTTTTTGGCAAAAAAGTCACGGAGAACCAATGCAGTGTGGTGGATTATTGTGATGAGAGAACCAAGAGTTGTTAAAACACGTGTAACTTGTGAGATAATTAAACCTTTTGACAAACAAACGCTTGGCAAATGTTATAGACAGTCCTACCAACCTAGTAAAAAAAATTACAATTTACCTGCCTTCCTAATGCCCGGGAGTTTTAATTGACAATTTCACCTTACTTTTTGATCACAGTAGTATACGGTTTCAAACATTTACATCCTGAATAGTATAATGTAAATAAATAAACTGAATTAATGAATCGTTCAGGTGTTGTTACAATTATATTTACAATGTTATTCATTAGATCTGAATAAGAATTCACATTGTCTATATATATATATATATATATATATATATATATATATATATATATATATATATATATATATATATATATATTACAAAAAATACAATTATAATAAAATAATATATACTTATTGAAGACTACATTATTCAACTATTCTATCAAAATAATTTTTCATACAAGTACATTTATTAATATACTTCGTATTATTAACGTAAAATTAGAAAATCAATTATATATATATATATATATATATATATATATATATATATATATATATATATATATAATTTAAAAGCTATTAAGTATAGTGCAAAAACAACTCATTAAATGTAACCAAAATTTTCTTGTAAACATTACGAAATATCTACGTAGTTGAATGAAACTATTTTGAAAATTTATTTTCTATGTATATATTTTCATATAGTTATAATTACTGTTTTTAGTATATTTAATATATTATTAAAAATTCATTATTGAAGTGTGTTTAATAACAAAATTATACTCGACAACGTGACTCTGTATAATATAAATTTATATATATATATATATATATATATATATATATATATATATATATATATATATATATATATATAATATTATTATCGATATACAACATAAATTCAGAAAATATTCGATAATATTTGACCCGTACATTTCATATATCAGTCAACAGTAGTCAGTTCGAAGAAAGAAGACGTGTCTTATTTGTAATTTATATAACAAGTGTTAACGAAAAAAAAATGTATAAAATATTGAATAGTAGCATAGGAAGAACTTTGAAAGTGTCCAGTTCTAAAGTGAATGTGGGCTTTCTGAATAGAAATGGATTGAAATATAAATTTTTACAACCAATTGTGACTGTTCATAATGAAGCCAAAACTGTCGATCAGCTTTTTCCAAATCTAGTCGATTTTCCTGATAGACATATTGGACCGAGAGAGCAAGATATTATTACAATGCTTGATTTACTTGGATTTAAGGTAACATATAAAAATAATCTATTAAATTAAATTAGCAAATATAAAATTAAATGAATTATTTACGATGCACATTTTTTTTTACTCAGAGTTTAGATGAACTTACAAATAAAGCGGTTCCAGATAATATAAGATTTGAAGGTCTTATGAACATCGGAGAACCATTAAGTATGTATTTTGCATAATGTCATTTGATATAATATTAATGTTAAAATTAACATATATTAAAATAAATTTTATTATAAAAGTCGATAAATGATTTAATTTTTACATTTACATTCGTATAATATGTATATAACAATAAATTAAAATTGAATTATTCCGTTTAGAACTTCCTACTACTAAATAATACTCTTTGTAATTCTAGAAAAAAAAAGTCAATAAAGATAGTAATCACTCATTCTTTTCACAATCACAGAAGTTCTTTAGAAATATTAAATATTAATATATCATTTATGTTCAATTCTAAAATAATAACTTATCATCATCATACTTTGATAAAATATCAACCGATGCAAACATTTTTATTTATATAATGTATAAAAATATACTTTTATATTTAAATTATTTAATATATCTAAGAGCATAAGTCAAAATATTGATAACTTAAAAAGTTCTGTATGTATGTCAAATATTTTTTTAAGGTCAAAGTGATTACCCCCCAGCAAATTTTGATAACATTTTGTACATATATACCATCACAAATATTTAAATAATCATAACACGATTATATTTTTTAAGGTGAATATAATTTAATCATTAGAATCAGAGAAATAGCTGAGAAAAATAAAATATGGAGATCGTATATTGGCATGGGATACCATAATTGTTGTGTACCACATACAATTATGAGGAATATCTTCGAAAATCCTGGATGGTAATAACGATAGATTTATTTCCATTAAACTACAGACGATCGAATAATAAGTTTTTTTTTAATTTTAAGGACAACACAATATACTCCTTACCAACCGGAAGTTGCTCAGGGAAGACTGGAAGGATTGTTAAATTATCAAACTATGGTCAGCGATTTGACAGGGTTAGAAGTAGCAAACGCTTCGTTATTAGATGAAGGAACTGCAGCAGCGGAAGCTCTTTCGCTTTGTTTTAGACATAATAAACGATTAAAAATTATATTATCAAGTGATCTTCATCCTCAAACGATATCAGTAGTCAAAACCAGATCGGACGCTTTAGGAATGGAAGTTATTGTGGGCGATGTTACAAAAACGGATTTTACTCAAAGAGATATTTCTGGAATTCTAGTACAATATCCGGATACTTATGGTAGCGTAAAAAATTATTCAGCACTAGCGGAAGAAGCTCATGCAAATGGAGTAAATATATAGCAATTAGATGAAATTATAACAATTATAAATCTCATAACGCTCGGGTTAAACTATGTCATTTTATTGTTTTAGACTTTAGTATGTTGCGCCACTGATTTATTAGCGTTAACACTTTTACGACCGCCGGCTGAATTTGGTGCAGATATTGCAGTAGGAACTTCACAAAGACTCGGAGTTCCTTTAGGATACGGAGGACCTCACGCTGGATTTTTTGCTTGTAATCAATCACTTGTAAGATTAATGCCTGGAAGAATGATAGGTGTTACTAGAGATGCAAGCGGTCATGATGCATATAGGTTTAAAGAATATTTATTTATTTAATGTATATTAATAATTAATTATTCATTTTTTAATACTTGTTTTTTTTTTTTATTTCATATAGATTAGCTTTACAAACCCGTGAACAACATATAAGAAGAGACAAAGCAACTTCTAATATTTGTACAGCCCAAGCCTTATTGGCAAATATGTCTGCAATGTTTGGAGTATATCATGGTCCACATGGTTTAAAAGATATCGCACAAAGAATTCATAATTCTACTTTAGTGCTTTCTGAAGGTTGCGATTCATTTTTAAAATATTAAATTTTTAATAATATCATGTTTTTATTGCATTTTTTCTCTCGTAGGTCTGAAAAACCGCGGTCATAAAATTACAAACGAAGTTTTCTTTGATACAATTCATGTTGTACCAATAAAAGATTCGATATCAGATATTAAAATGAGAGCAAACGAAAAGCAGATTAATCTGAGATATTACGATGATGACAGCATAGGAATCGCTCTAGATGAAACAGTAAATAAAAACGATATTAATGATCTTTTATGGATTTTTGATGCCAAAACTGTTGATGAAGTTGTAGATAGTGTTGATGTTAACAGAAAAAATATTAGTAATACAGATTTCAAAAGAACATCACACTACATGACACATTTAGTATTTAATCAACATCATTCCGAAACGCGAATAGTAAGATATATGAAACAACTTGAAAATAAAGATATATCATTAGTCCACTCGATGATACCTTTGGTATATATTTTTTTAATATACATCTATTATCGTATTAATATATCATGGAAAATATTAAACTTAATGATGATTTTTTAATAAAATAGGGCTCATGTACTATGAAATTAAATTCTACAACAGAAATGATGCCATGTTCCTTCAGACACTTCACCGATATCCATCCATTTGCTCCATTGGATCAAAGCACCGGTTACCACATATTGTTTCAAGAACTTGAAAAAGATTTGTGCGCAATAACAGGTTACGATCGAGTTTCATTTCAACCAAACAGGTATTTTACGTGTTTCACATATATTGAGAATAATTAGATGAATATTATTACTAATACTTATATAACTTATTTAAAAATTATGTCCAGTCAGTCATATGCTTGCGCACTACATTTTAATGTCTAGTAAAAAACTTGAATGGTTGACTTTTTTTTCTATTACAATATGTATCAATTAATATTTATAAACACTATAAAATTATTAGATATTAAAAAAACTACATATACTACAAATAGTATATCCAAAACTACAATTATTTTTATAAAAATATTTTTATAAAAATTTCTGAAAAATAATTGAAAATAGAAAGTTAGATAATATATTATATATACTTCAGAATGATTTTTAGACAATTATATTTTAATAGTTTTCTCTGCTTAAAAAACATATAATTTTATTTTTCAAATTTATATTCAAAATATTTAAAACATGTTTATGTCAATTTTAATTACATTACATTAATAAATTGAGCAAGATAGTCCATTAAGTTGTGAAAACCAGAAAACATTAATTAGAATCGGATATTCCATAAGTAATTTATCTGTAACATGCCATAATTACAATAAATAGTAATGAATATTCATATATTTTTCTTCTACGTCTATAAAAATATTAAAATAATTTTTATGGTAAATTATTATGTTTCATATATTTTTTTAATATGATAGCGGCGCTCAAGGAGAATATGCAGGGCTAAGAGCAATAAAAAGTTATCATGAATCTAGGGGTGATGTGAATAGAAACATTTGTTTGATACCAGTAAGTGCTCATGGAACTAACCCTGCCAGTGCACAAATGGCAGGCATGAAAGTTGAACCCATTAAAGTCACGAATCAAGGAAGTATTGATATGAAACATTTAAATGACAAGGTTAGTTGGTTGCATCAAGGTAAATTGTATTTACCTTTATAATAATCATTAAAGTGTATGCAATAATTTTATAGGTTGAGGAACACAGTAAGAATCTATCTTGCCTCATGATTACTTATCCTTCGACAAATGGAGTCTTCGAGGAAACAGTCGCCGATGTGTGCGAACTAGTTCATAAACATGGAGGTCAAGTTTACTTAGATGGTGCTAACATGAATGCTCAAGTCGGTCTATGCAGACCTGGAGATTATGGTAGTGATGTGTCTCATTTGAATTTGCACAAAACATTCTGCATACCTCATGGTGGTGGTGGACCAGGAATGGGACCGATCGGAGTGTAAATTTTATTGAATAATGAAATATGATTAACAAATCATATATCACAAATTAGCTATTTTATAGAAAAGCACATTTGGCACCATTCCTTCCTGGTCATCCTGTAGTAAATCCTTTGGCTGATCTTGGAGACGAAGCGCAATCTTTCGGGTCTGTCAGTGCAGCTCCCTATGGATCGTCAGCTATTCTCCCAATATCATGGGCATATATTAAGGTTTAAGATTTTCGTTTTTCAAAATATAAACGTTTTTCTATTAAAATATTTATTTTACAAAGAATTATTAATAATTATTTATAGATGATGGGACCTCGTGGTTTAAGGAAAGCAACTCAAGTAGCAATTTTGAATGCTAATTACATGTCTAAAAGACTGGAAACTCACTATAAAACACTATTTAAAGGCGATAGTGGTTTAGTAGCCCATGAGTTTATAATTGATACAAGGGATATGAAAAAAACAGCTAATATAGAGGCTGCCGATATTGCTAAAAGACTTATGGATTATGGTATTATAATAAAATATAATTATTATAATAGTATAGTATATTTTTTTTAATTAATATTATTTTAGGATTTCATGCACCAACTATGTCATGGCCAGTTGCTGGTACTTTAATGATAGAGCCGACAGAATCCGAAGACAAAACGGAACTAGATCGTTTTTGCGAAGCTTTGATTTCTATACGCCAAGAAATAAAAGATATAGAAGATGGAACTATGGATCAAAGAATAAATCCATTAAAGGTATTTTTTTTTGTTATTTATCAATTTTGTTATAGATTCTTAATTACATATAAATTATTTCAGATGGCTCCTCATACACAAGCTCAAGTCATTTCAAATGACTGGAATAGACCATATTCACGAGAACAAGCAGCTTTCCCTGCGGTATTTATTTTCTCATAAATAATATAATTTCAAGTTATAATTGTAACATTGATTTTTTTTTATACACTTTATACATTGTTTGTTTACCTTTTTCAGCCATTTGTAAAAGCAGACACCAAAATATGGCCAACTGTGGGCAGAATTGATGATATGTATGGAGATAAGCATTTAGTATGCACGTGTCCACCAATTTTACCAGATTACTAGAAAAATATTATTTTATATTATAAAAAAAATATTATATTATACATTTTGAATAAAATTGTATATACAATTCTAAAAAAAAAAAAGATTTAAATATAAGTTACATAGTTAAGTAATTCCATAACATTATTTATGTTCAATGGAAAATTATATTAATTTTTTAATAAAATCAACATGAATAATTATTTTAATTATTTTTGATATCGGAAATATACATATCAAAGGTCAAATTTATAACATCAATTATATCACTCTTGCAAATCCGTATTATAAGAAAAAAATCAAATAAATTTTAACAATAAAAATAGACATAATATTGAAAATATAATGTTCTCAGTTCAAAAATTCTAAGAAATAGATTTCTGCATTTTTTAAAAAGATTGTAAACCATTAATTTATATTATAAATTACTCATACTTCCGTTGAATGTATTATTATTAAATTGTAATTATAGCAATTATCTGTGAAAAACATTATGATGCAAATAAACATAATCCATCTTTATTTATGCAAAATAATATTTTTTAAATAAAATATATGCAGTTTCGTGAAACTTCCTTTTAAAGATTCTTGATGTTCTTGTATTGTTATAAATGAAAGTTGAAGATGAAATTGATATTTATAGAAATTAAAATGTCAAACGTTTTATATTAAAAAAATATCAATTAATTGATTGTATTTAAGTAATTAATAATTTAGGATTAGTGTCAAAATTAATTTAAAAAAAACTTAAAAATAACTTCTGAATTAAAAGTTTGAATCTACCATTTATTTTAAAACATGTTTGGATATGAAAATTATCTCTGACTGACTTAGCATCTTTATCCAAAATTTCTTTGATTATTCTTCATCACAACTTTTTTTTTCAAATATAGAATATTCTCCTTTTGTATTAAAAATAAAGAAAAATATTTAACGCAATCAAAGAGAATTATAATAATAATTAATTTTTAAATTGGTACAACTATTTCAATTTAAAATGTTTAAAAATTTGTAACTATTTAACTAAACGTTTATTGTCAAACATTGGTAAAAGATGGCGTTTCAAAGTCACAATCTAATTATTAACATTGTAATTTACAATTGTAGATTGTACACAGATTAGCTCAATATTATTTATCGGTTAGATAAATCTAATGTGCCAATAAGGTTTACAATTATTTTACAATACACTCAATTACTTTACATAAATTATTCCAGTAATATGTTTAAATCTTACTGCAAAATAAATTGCTATGTTATGATCTGCTAGACAAATAGTTTTGAACTGGTTTAAAACAATTTGCAATATAAAAAAAATCAGGAACAACCACTTGAAACATTATAAGAGTAATTGTATAGTAATTTATAGCGTTCAATTGAAATAGATCAATTATTACATATTTATATAAAATAAAAAATATTATATTACATATCGATAAATCTACCAAAACTATTCATATATTTTATTGAAATTTCAAAGTTGAATCGTTTGTCATTGAATCATCGTTGAAAACTGCACTCTTATGGAGTTCCGGTTAAACTTTATGACTTTTTAATTATCATGTTGTTGATAGACTTGTTCTATTATAACGTATTTGATTAAACACGGAATCGATATAAGATTTGAACGTTGACATCGTTTTGCTTGGATTATCCCTTCCGTTGAATATATTAATCGTGACATCAATAAATAATCGAACACCTACATTTTTTACATCTCAATTTACGTCATATTAATTTAAACTGCATATTATATTAACTATCGATACAACCGTAAAGGGTTTAAAATGTTGAATTACAATTCTATTATGTAAAATATATGTGTTTATAATTATTATGAATATTTATATTCATAAAACATAAACATGTTCAGATTAAATCGTGAACATTTTAAAATAAATATTAAGAATTTCGATTAGAACTATTGCTTATAGTGTGTGTGTGTGTGCAATATATAAATGTGATTATTACAATTTAGGTTGAGCAAAAATATAATTAAAATTATATTTTTTTTAGTAAAAAAAAATGTAATTATATAAACAATATATATGATGTAAAGTCATTCATGCTAAATAATTTTTTCAAATGATAAAATATGTATCCTGACTTTCAAGTTTTAATAAGTTTTAAATAAATTTCAAGTTTTGCCTATGAAAACCAATATTTTTCTATATCTATTTAAAAATAAAATGTCGATTATTTATTTAATGAAAATTTCAGAATACATTTTCAATATATATTTGGAAATATCCTTTGTTAAGAATACTTAAAAACGGATTTCTCACTGCCTTTTAAAGAGAGAAACTCGCATAAAATACATTGTATTCCATACAATGAATTTATAAGAAAAAAAAGACATATTACTGTACAATGTAACATTACACATTATAGATGTAGATTTAGGAAGTTTACATTCCAATTTAATATTTCACAGGTGGATTTAATTATGACGATGTTGTCGTTTATGAACTATTGTTCAAGGTTTTCCCTGGAAGTATATTATGCTTACTGAGAGCACGCAAGATCAGCTCCGTAACCGCAACACGTGTTGACCTCTTTAGAAAAATGACAAAATGGTAGCTTATAATTTACGTAAATGCTATTCGAAAACGTAAAAAAAAGTGATATTACTTATAAATGGAAAAAATAAATTACTTCCATCGATAATAATATAATATATGTAATAAACTGAATACTGAAAATATAATATATGATATGAACATTTGATATGTGCAAACATTGTAACATCATTTATCTAATTTTGAACTTTGATCATACATCTAGGTATTGTATATTTACCTTTATATTATACAAATATGTGATAAATGTCATAAAATATGAAACTAATAATCCTTATTCATTTTTATTCGATTAAATTAAAAATTATAAATAAATGTGACACTGATTTTATTAATGTTAAAAAAAGTGGTTAATATTATTTAATTTACTGATTTATAGAAAAACAGTTTCAAAACTTAATTTTTTTTAATAAGTGTAAATTAATAAAAAAAAATCGAATAATATAATATAGACTGAAAAACGACAATTTTCTAAAAAGAAAAACTTAGATTGAAAACTGATTAAAGTTCATGACTTGAATTAATTCAAGTATTAATTTTAATTTACCTACAATTTTATGGATTTCCAAACTTCATAGAAAAAACAAATAAAATTAAATTTTAAAAAATGTCGATTCATATTTGTTATGAATCTGATATGTTAAAATCATTGCCTGCAGATGATTTACAGTCTAGTAATAGTTAACTATATATTATTTATGCAAAAGATATTTCATATTTATATCTTTTAATATTTAATTTCAATGATGAAACATTTTACGTCAAGTGCATACAATTTATTTTCTTTTTTTCATTATTTTATCTTTTTTTTCTTAATAATATATCATTATATAGAATAAGTAAATATTATATATTTATGCTATTACAGTCACATCAGGCTTTAATTGTATAAATGCATTAATAAAATATTACTTAGACTAGTCAAAATTGAAAAAAATATAAAATTAAATTAAAATAGAAATATTAGAATTTTAAATATTTTTAATATATACGTATATATATTCGCGTTTTTTACACCTGTTTAGACATTAAATAAGAAAATAATTATGATTATTACAAAATATTTATAAGTTTCATATTATATATGATTAAAAATAAAATGTTAAACTTTGAGTCATTTTTATCAAGAAATAATTTTAATTATTATTTACAAATCGTGCAATTAAATGATTGTGCAATAAATTACTAGATTGAACACAACTATTAATATTATAATTTACTGAGAAATGTTTAGAGTTAATTTCAATAAAAATGTACAAGTTATTTTTTTTTACCTTTATAAAATTGACCAAAAATTGAGCATTTTTTAACATTTATATTTTTAACAATAATTAATTATTTTCGAGTTGTTATAGTAAATATGGGTAAAATAAGAGTGAAATTGATTTCAAATATATAATGTTAACGTTGAATAATATGAAAATTCATTTAACTTGACATCTGAAAATTTTAAAACTATGTAAATATTTATATTTACAACCTTTCGCTTTCTACAACACAATGTTCGATTTCAATGCAGAATCATTGAATTTAATTATATATATATATATATATATATATATATATATATATATATATATATACATATATTTATAATTATTATATAGAGGATTCCCCACGAGGAAAATCGCAAAACACTTCATGGAAATAAATTGTACGAATGTATTTTAATATACACAAACACACACACAAATATATATAGAAAAACCGGAAGGAATTTTTCTTGATACGGCAATCATTATCAGTTCTAGATTGATCGCATAAAGCTCGGAAAATATCAGCGATCAGTCTCCGTTGGCTTTTCACTCAAACCAGAGTGAAATAGGTTGCGGTCCGAGTTTCCACGAGGATTTTCACGATATTTTTTGGATTTTCGCCGCAACGCAGTGCCAAACGGCTCTCTTTCGATAGTTTTACATTTAAAAATGTTAATATATATTTTAATATTTATATCTAAATTATGATTTATATCATAATATAAGTGAAACTTAATTATTACCATGAAGAGTTTAAATAATCGAGATAAAAAAAAATAATAATTAAATATTTACTTTGTAATTTTTTTCAATTTTATTAATTACATTTCAACATTTGTACAAATTAAAATTTAAAAAATAAATAATTTTACTATTTTTCTTGGTGTAAATATAAGACAATATTTAATATTAATACAAAAATAATATGTTAAAAATCAATATTCTAAATAATTAATTGGCTACAAATAATTATTAAAAATTAAAATATATATTATATTGAAAATTATTTCATGGTTAAATTATAAAGTTCCAAAAAAGTACTTAAAACAATGCTTAAAAATCACTTCAGAAATAGCCACTGTAGTAAAATAACACTTTTTAATATTTAATAATAAATAAGAATTATATATAAAATTATTCATTCACAAATTTTTAACAGAATATAAAGCACAATTTATTCTACAGAATATCAATTTAAAGCAATTGTCTTAAAATGTTTTCACCGATTTATTTTAAATGCATTTTTTATCACTTTCAGTTCGATCGAGTGAAATAGAAAAAAAAAATGGCTGTCTTTCTTCCGATATTTCTATACGGAATAGTTATAGTCTTGCTAGTTTATTATGGACTTTTCGTTTATTCTAGAAGAAACATGTATAAACATAGCGCACCAATACCTGGTGCTCGGCAATTACCCCTGATAGGAAACGCTCATCAGTTTGCAGGAAATACATCAGGTATATCGAAATGCCAAAACGATAATCTCAATTTTAAATTGAAACAATTTCGTTAACATATCAGTCCATTTTCAGATATTATGAATACAATAAAATTGATAGTGAAAGACTTTCACAAAGCGCCTGGATATTCTAAACATTGGCTCGGTCCAAAATTATATATTGGTATGTATAAATAAAAATGACAAATCATTAAAATATAATTTCCACATTTACTAGTCAATTATAAATTTGCCAGATGCAAAATAACTTGATTTTGTTATATTTAGTCTCAGGCCCAAAAAAAATACTATTTTTAATAATTTAATTTATTTATATAACAATATATTAAAATATTTACTTATTACATAAATTATTATTTTAAATTAACATTACAATTAATACTGCAAGATAAAAATATTACATATAATAAAATGAATTACCAAACAATCGAAGTAAAAAAAACATACATAATTCATTCTTGATTTATAGTAGATTAAAACTAATTATTTACTAATATAAAAGAAATAAAAATCTATCATTATTTTATTGCATTTGCTGATTAACGAAGCTAAATGCTACAATGTAATTTACAATCGCACTTAAAACTGTATTAAATTTACACAATAATTATGATTTCTCAGTTATTTTATTCATGTGTACATTAGATATGTTCATTACAATATTAAATTATTATGCGCAGCTTTAACAGATCCTGCAGCCATCGATGTCGTTTTAAATACAGAATTAGAAAAAGAAAATGTTTATAGATTTATGAGTCCGTGGCTAGGAAACGGTTTGGTCAACAGTTCAGGTTTGATTATTTTAATTAATCATATTTCACATTTGTATTTGTTATTGATTTTATAAAAATATGTTTAAAACAGTGCCATTGTGGAAAAGGCATAGGAAAATGTTAATGCCGGCTTTTAATCAAAGGATATTGAATGGATTTGTTGACATTTTCGCGACCCAATGCAATGTTTTGGTAGAAAGACTTGCCGAACGCATTGGAAAAGGAGAATTTGATGTATTTAAATATATCAGCTCTTGCACACTCGATATAATATGTGGTAAAGTTTTAATACATATGTTATAGTAGAAGAATGCTTTTTCCAATTTACTGAAAAAAAATCATATTTCAGAAACTGCAATGGGTGTGCAAGTAAATGCACAACAAAATAAGAATCTTTCCTATATAAACGCGGGAATTAATGAAATGAACATAATTTGCAAGAGAATGTTTCAAATATGGCTGCAACCTCAATGGTTATTTAATTTGACCAAATATGCTAAAATGTCAAAAGAAAACATCAAAATATTGCACTCTTTCACAAATGCGGTTGTAAAGAAAAAACTTCAAGATTTCGAGAAGAAAAACGAATCGAAAGCTCGTGGTGAAGTATATGAAGGTAATCCACTTAATCATATTATATGATTGTTTGAATATAATTGCATTGATTGCATTAAGAAGTCTAATTGTCATAAATTTAAAGAACGATCCGGTTGCAAGGCTTTCTTGGACATGATGATTGAATATTCTGAAGATGGCAACAGGTGGACGGATGAAGAATTGAGAGAAGAAGTCGATACAATGACAATAGCCGGAAACGATACATCGGCAATAACCAACAGTTATGTGTTAATGATGTTGGGATGTCTTCCGCATATACAGGAAAAAGTCATGGAAGAGTATGTAAAATAAGACTTTAAAACACACACACACATATATATATATATATATATATATATATATATATATATATATATATATACATATGTTATTTTATATATTAAAAATTACTTTAATTGCAGACTAAGAGAGATATATGGCGATTCAAAAAGACCAGTTATCAAAGAAGACTTACCAAAGATGCAATACTTGGAGAGGGTTATTAAAGAAACACTAAGATTATTTCCTGTAGCACCGGTTGTCGTCAGAAATCTGACACGCGACGTAAAACTCGGTTATTAATCATTCATTCATGACGCGTCAGGTTCAAATATCAATTATGCGCAATTTTATTATAATTTTTATTTATTTTGCCATACAGAAAATTACACTTTACCAGCGGGCGCCGGATGTGTGGTTGTTATCTATGGCGTTCACAGAAATAGACAGCTTTGGGGCGATAATCCGGATGACTTTGATCCGGATCACTTTTTACCAGAAAAATGCTCCAGTCGACATCCATACGCTTACATTCCATTCAGTGCTGGTGCTAGAAATTGTATAGGTAATTTCATATATCAATATGAAACATAACTATAATGCAACACGAAAACACATTAATTTTATTTTTATCGCTTAAATTTTAGGCAAGCAATATGCAATGATGTCAATGAAATCCTTGTTGTCAACGGTACTTCGTTCTTATAAAATACACTCAAATGTAGACTATAAAACCATCGACTTAGGGGCGGAAATTTTATTAAAACCCAAACGCGGTCATTTAATTTCATTAGAACCCAGAGTATAATTTTAGAATATGACGTGAAGGTTGTGCAGTATTTAAATTTAATATGTATACATGAACAACAGACATCTTACCTGTATAAATTATTCCTTTTTTATATATAATTTTCCGTTCACCATATTATAAATATGGAAGTGTTGTATATAGTTTTCTGTGATGTCTTTTCATTGTATACAATTATTTATTCTACAATAAAATTGTAATTATTTATGGTCGAGCAATATAGTTGTATTATTTAATTTAAAGATAAATAAAAAACTGTCGAAAAACTTTTTTTTTAACTTATTTAATTTCTCAAAGTAAATAATGTCAAAATACATCATATCAAAAATGGTTATATTTAAAAATAGTCTATCTTTAAAAAAGGTTCAGATTTGCTTTTTGTTTCACACCTAACAATTCCATTAATTTACTTAATTCAAGTGGAAATTGAAAAATTTACATGTCTGGGGAGCATATTGAAATTGTTTATTGTGTTTTCACAGAATCCTAGCCTGAATCTATTTGAAAATATGTATTACTATGAAATACTACCGTAGAATTTTAACATTAGGTGAATATGTTTATAACATGTAAAATTTCCTTTAAATACTTTTAAAAACTAGTTTTAAAGTGTTGACAGATTATTGAAAATTTTTTTTAATTACAAATCGTACAAGATAATTATTGCAATGTCGGTTTGACAAATTTTGAAATATTTTATTTAATATTATAAGTTAACGAGTATTTGCTCTTTACAAAATTGTATAACATAAGAAGATCCGTTAAAATATATTGCGATCGAATTATTTTTTCGTTAATAAAAATCATTTGTTTGTTTTTTTTTTATAAAGTTTAATGTACGCAAACGTTACATATTTTTAATTAAATAAAAGATTAAGATGTTTAAGGTGACCAACTTTTATACATTACAAATGAAAACACGTTAATATTGATTGAAAATTCTAAAGAGAAAACCGTCAAAACTCAGAAAAAAATCTTCCGTTTTGAAAACAAATCTTAAGGAGTCTTAAATCAAGTCTTAAGGTCGACTTCTAAAATCTTTTATTTGCTTAGAAACTTTCAAACCGAACAACACAAAAAAGTAAATTTTAAAAGAAGAGATAAAAGAGGACCGTCCTTCTAAAAAGAGGACAGTTGGTCGCCTCGTTCACTTTACGGTTAGCGTTCTACAACGGCGAACCAATATTTATAAATATATAAAACATACGGTATACGTATAAAATTATTATTTTTTCCTTAAACGTAAAGTCAATATTGATAATTTATCATAATCGGAATTTTTTTATATAATAAAAAATTCACTCCGATCGTACGTACAAATAATAATTCGCTAGTTAACAAATTAAAATCTTCGTCGACGAGTAGGACGTTTCGAATTTTTAAATCATTTTTTTTTATTGCGATTTTCGGCGTCGGAACGCGCGCGCAGCGGAAAAGGGAAGCGTTAATTTTGTTCGCTGGCAACGCGAACGATCGATGTGTCGTAAATAAACATGGCGGCCGTCGGCGGCGTCGTCGTCGCCTTCGCGTGTGTCGTCGACCGCTGACCGAGAGCAGATGCTGCAAACGGGAGCCGCCGGTGGCGGAGACGCTCCGGGGGGACGCGGAAGAGGACGGGGCTTCTCGCCCGCCGCTCAAGTCGCACCGCTCAGGGCCCCCCGCACCGGTAATTCTCGCCTTCCCCGCGCCCCTTCGCCCTCGCCCGATCCGTTCGTGCGGAGATCCCCGAGCGCCGAGATCGGGACTTCCGCCGTCTTTAGCTTACGAAGGAGCTTCGCGACGGTCGCTCTTCCGGCGCGGTTCGCGGCCATTTTGACGACACCGATCGTAAGCGGACGCCTCCTATATCGACGCCGACACCGACACCGACACCGTCGTCGTTCATCTTATATCCGAGCGCGACGACGCATATCGAATCGACGCAATCGAATTTATCCGAAACGGAAACATCTAGAGGCGGCCGCGTTTCCCCTTTTCGCTCGTCTCGCCGGCGTTTGACGTTTGTCGGCGGCCATTTTGTTCCGAAGGTGTCATCTCGTCCCGCGCGTCGTAAACCGAGAACGCGTTCGAATCCTTCGTCGAAACGCGCGATTGTGCTCGTTTCGATTAGTGCGATCGTGCGACAATAATACGGAGTCGCGAACGCGTTTTCGATCGTTTCGACGATTGTTTCGGCGGCGGCTATGTTTTGCTCGGTTCGGTCTCGGTCCGGCTCCGGTCGACCCCCCGAAAACTACGGAATATACGGTTTATTTTTATTTTACGAACAAAACGAATTTAATCGAGAATCGACTATCTATCGATCCCCGAAATCTATTCATAATTATTATAAATTAGCTCGCTCTTCGGGTTTTTCGTTTCGTTATCGCAGAAATTGTTCGCCGATTTTAGCTTCGAAAGCGATTCTTTGCGGTAAATTGTCGAGCGTGCAAAAATATAAAAAAAATAAAATAAAAATAAAACGCAGAATCGGTTCTATTATTGCGATGGACTCGTTTTAAATATTTTTATATTTTCTTAGTCGTTAATATTATGCGATATCGAAAATATCGAGTATAAAAAATTTTACTTTTTGTCAACTTTGACGGCGTCAAAAGTTTTGATACCGTCCATCTAATTTTCTAATAATCCGCGCTTCGCAAATTTTCGATAACGTCGATCTTATCTTATAAAACGTTTTCGAATATTTATTCCTCGCGTACGAAATTATATATCTGTTATGCGGAAAAAAAATAACGTTCAAATAATATGCTGTTATCGCGTTTTTTTGTTTATAAACTTTACATTATCGGTCGAATACGCTTAAAAACGATTCAGTTTTTATATTTGGTAAATACGCATATATTATATAACCGATTTCTATTATTGAAATAAATGCATTCTAAGGTGACCTTTAAACGATCCGCTTTTCGTACAAAGTATCTTGTCTTTATCAATTTATATATTTTGTATTAGAAAGTAATTATATTCGTATGCGAAACGCTAATTATGTAATCGTATGACTAGATATTTAGTATAGTGTAATGTTATTTACATAATCGACGTATCGCATCCAAAGTAATATTCTCTGGCATTTAAAAAAAGGAACTATTTTTAAATATGAAGACGTAAAAATTCTAAAATTGTCAGTAATACGCTACCGTTGAATAATTGTTATTGTTCCAAAATTTCTTTTTCTTACCTACTCTTATTTGTTCGAAATCGTTAACTTTATATTTTCTCGGCGTCCTCGCATACGCGATACGTTGACCGTTAGTTTATATTTTTTTCGATAATTGTCCGCCATGAGTATGAATTTTTTCTTCGAATACGTTTTTATAATATAAATGTGCATTTTTTTTTTTTTTAATGTTTTCATCATTTCACTTTTTATATAGAGGACAAACCGAAATCGACGTTATCGGCCGAAGCGAAAGAGTGGTTTCCACCTAACTATGTGCCTCCAACGCAAGAAAACTTCTATAATCCGGAGAATGTAGAATATTACAACCAAGATATTCCTAACTATGACTATTCCAACTATAATGCGAACCATGATAACTCATATTACCAAGGTTATGAACAATCTTTCGAACAGCCAAGATTTTCCGTTCAAGATCGAATAAGATACAATCAACGCCCTGAAGAATATCAATTACAAGTATGAATAGTTTTAAATTAATATATATTGTACTTTTATCTCTCGATACTATATATATATATATATATATATATATATATATATATATATATATATATATATATATATTTATGTTTTTACCGTTTTATAGGACAGTCTTGCTCAACTTATTGGAATGTTAGATGAAGTGACTTTTAGTCCTGGAAAATTTGCAACTTTATCTGGGCCATTAGTTGATTCCTTTTCTCTTACATTAGATGATATTCAACATACTAAACCGCTGGTTGATGCCATTGTGAATCAAGTAAAACATTATTTCGTTCAATATAAATTTTCTTTTTTTCTTTGTTATGTCAAATAATATAGTCGTATGTTTTATTTATTAGGCAATTTCTGAACAAAATTTTCGATACAATGGAGCAAGATTGTGCACGATGTTTGATAGCGTTGCTTTAGATACTACATCCGTTTTTAGGACCTGTTTGTTGGATAGGTATATAAACGAATAAAATTATCTTTATTAGAAATATAATTTTAATAAACATATTTTTATTTGAAATTAGGTGTGCCAGTGAAGAAAATAATATTGTATCTGGTGTTGAAGTTTCCAATGAGACTGTATGCGGATTTGCAATGTTCCTGGCTGAATTATATATGCAGTTAGAAAATCCTGAAGTAATTTATATTATAACTTTTTAATATTTATTATTTGTTATATGCGTTTTAATTATTTTTTATTTGTTTTTAGGGCGGACGTATTAAAGCACTTGGTGAAAGTTTATGCAATATTTTAAAGCATATGCTTAGTACTCCTAATAATAACAGTACTAAATCAGTTTGTCAAATATTGAAGGTAAAAATCATATTTTAACATTTTTAATACATTACGTTTTTTGTAAATATTTTTATTATTTTACAGTTATCAGGCTTAGCATTGGATGCTGATTGCAAGCTACAAGTTGATGCAATTTTTGTTGGATTGAGAGCATCGGAAGCTGCTGGTGTACAATCAGCTTTGGTTCGAAATTTAATTAACTTGAGACAGAGTCGGTGGGGCTCTGGTGGATTTGCTGAATTGGTAGACTCTGATTCTGCTACTCCTACATTCCACTCGCGTAATATTCCTAACATATATATATATATATATATATATATATATATATATATATATATATATATATATATATATATATATATATATATATATATATATATATATATATATATATATATATATGTAAAACTACAATACATCCTTTTTTATTAAAATCTATTAACTTTTTTTAATAATTTAGATTCAAATCAAAATGGAGTACGTCATCATAATAATGAAACACCACCGACTTTTGGAAGAGGAGGAGGAAGACAAAGGAATAATATTGATAATGAAATTTATCTACCGGACGGTCATCGTCTGACATCAGAAGAAACTGCATTTCTTAATCAACACTTACCTCAAAGTGGTGACCGTAACTTTGATGATTATGATGATAATCTGTAAGTTTTTATACCTTTTTTGTTATCTGTTTTCATTCAGTTTTATGAATTGTCAAAATGAATTATTAATTCAGAGATGATCCTGATGATGTTTGGGGAGCAGAAATGAATGAAGAACAACACGCTGATTTTTTGGAGTTCCTCAGAATATCTAACCAAATAGCGCGGTAGAATGTAATATATTAATACTGCGCCCTTTTGTTGAATTAAAAACCAGGAATTATTGAGGATCTCGAATGATTAAAATTATAGTGGAAGCATAATATGTCTTAAAAAGATAATATTGTGTTTTTTGATTTAAATACCATTGATGATTTCATTCACATTTAATTTCTATTTTCTGTTTGTTTATAAGATAATTCTGATTTCTTTTAAATATATATTTAGTCACTATGTGTATTTTAAATGATAAAGTGTGATATTATTAGAATTAACCCTTTCCATCAAATATTTCGTTTATGATTATACCTGTTTCTGTTTCTCCAAAGTTACATTTTTTATATGTATCTCATAATGCTCCATTGATTCAAATTTAATTATCCAATTATATATAAAAAATAGAATAGATAAATAATAATTAAACGCAATGGCTATTGCTTAGAAAAAAACATTCAATGTGATTTAAATTCATATTTATTATATTTAGCAACGAGACATTATAAAAAATTGAATTCATCTATTTCAAAATTTATGAAAATTGATGTGCAATGTGGAAAATTTTATCGTTAAAATTATTATTTTAGTTATATTTTTAAAGCACAAATCTATTACACAAATTTTTGCCAAATACTGCATTAAATATATAGACATATTTTTATTATTGTTATTGATATACGTTTAAGTATACGAGCGCATAAACTTGTATATTCAGAAATACATACAATTTTTTGTTTTTTAGATAATGTGATGTTATAATTATATCGCAACCCCCTAAACGTTAAAAATAATATTTTTAGATCATAAAATTAATGCTCGTTTAGTGAAATGTATTAAGGATATATAAAATATATTATTTAAAATTATGAACATTGTTTTTGGTGTGAAAATTTAAAATATATTGATGAACGCGCGCACCCCCCCCCCGCCCCCGTTGTATTATCATTTGTAAATTAGCAGAAATGAGGTAATATGAAAAATGTAATTCATAGATATATCTATATCGTCACTTATCATCACTTGTCATATTTTCAAAAGAAAAAAGAAGAAAAAAAGTATTCTCTCCCAACTCTGCTTCATGTATATGTTTTGCCATTATTTTGTCAAAATTGACAATTTGTATATAAAAATAAATAAAAAAATACAGCTATATCGTTCGCCAACAATGGCTACAATTGAATCACATAAATTTATCGTATTTTTTCTTTTTTTTTAAACTACGTTCTGTACAATTTCTAATTATTTCTTTTGTATTCTCGTTCAATTTAATCTGAAAAATTATTAAATTTTAATTATTGCCTGTATAAAAATGAAACTCACACGATATTTAAAATACAATAGAAAGATTATATTATAAATTAAATTTTATAAGTCTGCATTCCGATGACATGTGTCTTCAGATAAAAGTGTGGTTGAATTTTGTTTTTGTTCCTCGTATGATTTTTGTATCAAGTGATTTTTTTTCTGTCTTTTTATTTGCCATTCAATTCTGAATTTTATGTGATTCAGTAATGGTTGTAAAAAATAAAAATAAACCATTTCTTTTTTTGTATATGTGTTTATTTTTCTAACACTGTGCACAAACTGCCTTTTCCTCGACAACCTTTAGCATGTACTTTTTTACGTACAATGTCAAAAAAAAAACAACGTAATCGCTAACAAACAACTAAACTAAACTTAAGAAATAAATAATAAAACTATTCAACAGATACTAAGTGAAACAATATATTCATCTAACAACAAAAACAATTACAACTAAAACAAGAATATTCATGAGTTTATTTTGAGTATTAAATAATACTTGAAAAAAAAAGTAGTTCGCAATAAAGAGAAATCCATAAAATTTTAACTAATCTATTTAAAAAAAACGTGAATTTATATACATTTTATAATTTAAGAGAAAAAAATATATATATATATAAATTCGTAATATTCATGTACCGGTTTGACAACGTACTGAATATAAACATTAATTTACATTTCAATTTAAGTATATGAAATTATCGTTTTAATAATTATATACTGAACGATTCTCCGCATCCGCACGTCCCTTTAATATTTGGATTATTAAATACAAATTCGGATGATAATTTATCTTCCACGTAATCCATTTCGGTACCTTAAAAAAAACAAGTCAATCATATAATATAACACAACATAATTAAAATTAAATATATAATAATGAAAATAAGATTTTCATATATTTTGCGCAAATAGAAGAGTAACTTTTAAATTTTCATTTAATGTAAACTGTTAAATATTTATAACAACCTAGAAATATATATATATTTTTATATAGAACAATATACCGAGTAGTGAAAGCTGCGCTTTCTTATCAATTATCACAGTTACACCATCTTGCTTGACTTCCTCGTCCATTTTTCCTTTCTCTTTGGTAAAATCTAAAGTATATGACAGTCCATTGCAGCCCCTTTGTCTGACGCCCACTTTCAAACCGATATAGCCTTGTCCGTCGTGTTTCGTCATAATTTCTTTGATTTTATCGACCGCAGCCGGAGTTAAAATCAGAGCGGCTCTCGTCGGTAATATTCGTTTTTTAACAGCTCTAACCGTGGCACTGGCCACGATCCGAGAACTCATTTCGATCAATTAATATTCTCAATTCAGAATGAAAACTGAAAATTCAAACGTACAAATTGATCGTATCGTTTATATAAATGCGACATAAAAAAATAAAATTCTATAAATAAACAACTGATAAAATTTACGTATTGTTTATTTAAATAATTTATTAAAACGTTTAAAAGATATTTTTCAAATAAAAGAATTTGAATTTAATACGTATATTTAAAAATAATTAATAAAAAAAGGGTGATAGGAAACCTTAAATGTCAAAATATAACCAAAAAACACACATCGCAATACGATTCGACGATCAAACGGCACTATATAATGAATGTGACGTTTCGTCGTCGAAAACGTCACTTGTCATGTTTGCCAACATAACAATTTTCTATCAAATTATCAATAAATAAATACACACACACACACACATATATATATATATATATAATATTTATCCAGATATTTTTGCTATTTTATCAAGTGCCAATATTATTTTTTTAAATTACATAGGTTTAAAAGTTTAAAGCATTTTCAATATATATATACATGAAATATTAACATTATTACATTATATTTTATGTAAAAGTAAAGTGAAATATATCTAAAAAAAATAATACAAATATTTATCATTATTATTTTATGAAAATATTCTAATGATTAAATATTCAGTTAAAAACAAAATATGTAAAAATTTAATTGATAACAATTTGTTTGATGACCATTGCCGTGTTTTGACATTTGTTTATTATATTTATTGTTGACATTTCGAATAATTAAACTGTTATTACACTATCATATTTGATCGTGATTGATTTTAACAATAAATAAATATTAGAATACTAATTTATTTTACAATAAAATATGAATAAAGTCTGTCGCATTTGTTTATTAAGTAGTGAAAAATGTAAAGACATTTCATTATTTAATTTATTTTCATCGCAATTACATCAAATTCATATAAAAATTATGTCGTGTGCCAGGGTTCAAGTATTTGTTTTTTATATTTATATATATATACAGTTAAAAAAATACTATTAAAATTAGAGCTATAAATAATATAAATTCCAGATTGAAAAAGGCGACGATATGCCTCAATATATATGTTCTTGTTGTATTAATAAATTAGAAATTTCTTTCGAATTCAGAAAACAATGCGAACGTTCCGATTATGAACTAAGAAATATTTTTAATAAACTATATTCATTTGACACACAATTTAATATTCATAGTTCGTATTTAAAAGGTTTGTGTGTCTATTAACATATAATATTCTTATATTTCAAGTCTTCGAATTGAGTCAATTGTGAAATAAAAGTTTAATTTAATTTCTAGATTTGAATTTTGATCGTAAAGAAGAATTAATACAAATTAAACATTTTAATAAAACCGATTCTAAAGACACCGATCGCAGTAATACAATAAAATATAATGCACAGGTAGTTTTATGAAATTTATTTTACATTTATTATTCATACAAACCAAAATTAAATTTTAATATCTTCAGGATGTCGAAATTGAAGTTAATAAATCATCAGCCACGACCAAGAGTTCCATTAAATCTAATATATCGCATGATCTGCAAAAGAAAATTCATCAATGCGATGTATGCGGAAAAATATTTCATAAAATATATCATTTGAAAGTACATAATAGAACTCATACAGGTTGCAGTTTTTTTTTATTTATCTCGATATTATCTATTTTTCTATTACATATTATATATATATATATATATATATATATATATATATATATATATATATACTAAATAATCAACCCGTATAGTTTTAAAATGTAGTGAATTTCAGGAGAAAAACCGTTCGTTTGTGCGATATGCGGAAAAACGTTCAGAGTGGAACATCATTTAACAGTATGTTAATTTTTTTTAAATGTTTTATCGATATGTATTTTATATATTTTAATATTTTTTTGTATATTTTAGGCACATAATAGAATACACACAAGCGAAAGACCGTATCAATGTTTACATTGTGGAAAGTGTTTTACCGAACACTCGTCTTTATTGAGACACGTGAAACTTCACACAAATGAAAAGAAGTTTAAATGTTCTGAATGTCTGAAACAGTAATTTTCGAACGAATAAAATTCTTAAAATATCAATATTATCAACGGTGTCCGTAAATGCGAAAGTATTAAATTTTTAATTTTCATCTTGCAGATTTTTAACATCTAGCGATTTAAAAAGGCACATCATTAAACATTCAGGAGAAAAGCTCTATCAATGTATACAATGTTCTAAAAAATATAATGACTCCAGTTCCTTCTCTAAACATAACAAGACACATAATCGTCAAATTATATAATTTGTAAAATAAATAAATTAATATATAATGTCGCAAAAATGATAATAAAAGAGAAGCGAAAATTTAGCTTTTTTTTTTCTTCTAAATTTTTAACTCTTGAATTTCATTTTAGTGCCCATTTTACAGGTTGCAATTCCCAAAGAGATCGTAAAATGTGTTTACGGAGATCACAGAATCCTAAAATTTTAACGTGAAAGAATTTTCTTCCCAAATAAACGTATCTTTTAAATGATCCGTCAATATACGTCAGGCAATATAACTGTTTTTTATTTTTCAACCTTATAATGTTTATTCTATTAAAATTGAAAATTACATTAAAGCATATAAATCGTCATAATTCTATATGAATTTTTTTTATGAGATTTTTATATATTAAATATTCTAATCAACAAAATAACAGTAACAGTTTTGTATTTTAACATACACACACATATAGTGTATTTAATCTGTTGAGAAACACTGTAGTGGCGCATTCCTATTTTGTTCTGTCATCTAAAATTCAAAACATACTTGCATATTCTATTTGTACGTTGCACAGCTTCAATCGATATTATGTATTAATATTTAAACACCGGTAATAATCCTGTCGTCGTAATTGATGTGATTTTCTTCTCTAACATATGTCTAAAGAATTCTGTGCGATTTTTATATCTACGCTCTATATAATGGTTTAGCGGAATAGATAAAAACAAATACTTATGAATTAGACCAAAAGAATTTATTACAGATAATTTCATTACATATTATATTCGGAAGTAGAGAAATGCTGACAATGGTTTTCAAGAGATATCTACCAAAAAAGAAGACTATACATCTGGCGTGATCTTAATACTAATTAAAGTCATCACAAAAGTGAAAGACTGATATATGTCAAACATTATAAACAATATATGATTCAACAAATCAACAAACGTAAAATATCAATAAATAATAAAAATGTCATAAATAACAATATTGCAATAAAACACATATACACTTACGAATACACGTCCCTCAAAATTCGAACTGGTCCACTAACCAAACATTTCTTAAAATCGTGAACGCGAATCCATTTTGGTATACAATATTACCATAAATGATTTTTAGAGTCGTTACAAACTACCGTTCATTAGTAATATTATATAACAAAATATAATTTACACATCTGTGTGCATATTTTTTTTCAGATTTTTAGAACGAATCTAGATTAGTGGTCTAATTAAAATTTTTAAGGGCACATATGAATTTTTAGATTCTTAAAAAGAGACAAATGCATCAAACTTGGTTTGTAAATATGCATACATATCAATCATCTATTTATAATAAAACCTTAGTAACAAATTACGTTTAAAAAACCTGTTTTTCATATAAAGTTTTAGTGTGTATTGATCGATTGAAAAAGATTTTGAGTTGCGGACCAAAAATTTAGGCCTAAGGGCGAGGATTTTAAACAACGTTTTTTTTTTTTATAATATGATAAAAGCTTACAATTTGATGACTTGCCGAGATTCCCGGCATGCGGATGTTACCGCACTCACACTAGAGCTACAACTCTTAAACCCTGCAGTCACCAGCACATCATCAATTTATAAATATTATATTTAATATATTAGGTAAAGATCTGAAAAATACAAAAAAAGGATTAATACTTAAACTCTAATCCACTTCACATAGCCATAATAATAAAGACTAGACTGTTTTTTTTTTTTAGACAACCCATACAGCTATTGGCACTAATCTGTATGGCACAAATAATATATACATATATATATTCGAATAACGATTCAATATAATACTTTTCCATCAAATATACTCTTTTTGGCAAGTAAATTAGACTTCAAAAAACACCCGCATTAAATACTGTCAAAACGCCACACACATATATAAAAGATTACGAAACTGCGAGGATTTCTTAGGATCAGCGATTTTGGGTAACACTGGTACAATACACACAACAGTGAACAATGAAAACAATAAAATAAATCGAGGAAACTTGAACGCCGTATAAGCTTCTCCATAGTAGTGTGTGCGTAGTGCCAATAACTGCATATTATCACTTGTTAATGTAATAATCATAATAAATATAATAATGATAATAATAATGATAATAATCATCCTTACAAACTATTTATTTAATAACAATCCACAGAGTAAAACATGATTAAGAACACCTTGTGTACAATTTAAGCACGACAAAAAACATTTATAGATAACATGTAAAGAGAGACAAATTGTTTTTTTTCCATTAATAAAGAATGTGCTAAAAGTATTTCTATCTAAAAAAATGTGGCATTAATATCGTGCCACCCCGCAAATAAATAACGGTTCAGTTGTGTCCTATATTGAGCTTGATTGTTGTACCTCTGGGCCACCCAAGCCTACCGCAGGTCAGGCTGCAGTTCGGTTTTGGCTTTCGTTGACCTTAACTTCGATTATTCAATAATAAATAAGGGAAAAATTTCAACATTATATATCACACAATAAAACGAAAAAAAAATTCACAATATAGATAAACTATGAAGCTTCAGAACAACTATATAAAAATCAGATCATCTTAACTGCAAAAAGCATACACCCGCAAAAGGCAAAATGACAAATCTACATTCCAAAAACGTTATAACTTCAAAATAAATGTTAAACTTTAAGAATGTATTTATATATTCTTTTTAATTTATTTAAATACTATTGTATATTCAGTACTCAATTTTGTATAATAAACTGACTTCTTTTTTTTATAATACCAATAAAGCACTTCATGTTTTATATTTAGCGACGGATGAAAAGCTTCAATGATTATACAAATAATAAATAAAAAAATAAAATAAAATCTCAAAAAAAGTAAATCCACATATCTTTTTTTTTCAATAAATAAAAAATAATAAATTACTAAAGCTAAACGAATAAAAGCGACCTAAAATTCGTAATATTCAATCAGTTCTGTATGAAGTGACGATAAAAATCAAATAATGAATTCAATTAAACCTAAGTCATGGCTGTAGGTTCTACTATCATTGAATAAATATTAGAGATCTGTATTACATTAAAAATACTATTTTATAAATATACGTATGTATGTGAGAATATATACACTGGTGCGTATTTAAAAACACATACATACATGCACATGTACATACATACATATATATAATAATAATAATGTATAAATATGAATATATAAATAAGTCAAAGATCATCGAACACAGTGACAGAGCTGTCAGCTGATGAATTACAAAAAGAGATTATAAATAAGTTTGAGCACGCTAAAGCCAAAGGTGCATTTGATTTGAGTGCGAAATATTGATTTTAATTAAAAGTTACATCAGGATCAGTTCACCATATGGGATAAAATTTATATGTTTAGATGAGTTTCCAAATGAAGGCTTTCGACACTGACTATCGGTTTGATATGATTTCACACCAGACGTTCTCTAATTTATCCACAACTCTACACAATATGCGGGTGTGTGTCGACTAAATATGGAAACCTGTCCGTATTATGGTGAATAAATAAGATAGTCTAACGGTCCAAAAATAAAAGGGAAATTAGGAGCGATGAAAATGGACCGAAATCCATTTGGCTTGGCGTTTGTGCCATACACGTGTTTCCTGAGTTTGTGTAGTGTGAGGATGGCCATGTTCATCTAAAAACTGCGTAAGTCTTACGTATGCAATGCAAGCGGCTTCTTCTCCCAAAAGATGAACATGAGGATTTAAAATTGTTGTATTCATTGGCTTTGTGTTTTTACCGGGAACGTTCTCTAAATAAAATTTGTGGAAATCCATGCCTTCCACAAGATTACCGAGAGCTTCGGGTTCGAAAGCTGTGATGTGAGGATCGCAAATTTTAGAGTATGTTTCAAAGTCACCAGTATTAATAGCATCTATAAGTTGTTCGGTAATTTTAATAATTTCTTGTCTTCTTGCTGACAGTGCAGAATTTCCATCAGATGAACGAGTATTCTTGCCGAAGGAATCTGCTTTACTCAAACCCATTTCATCGTCGTGTTCTTTAGAAATAACAGTGCATGAACGATCGACTCCGCCCTTTTTGTCTTTTTCAACATCATCATCTTCCAAAGTGGTGCTGCTATCGGTGGACTCTTTTACTTGTGAACCGTCACCTTTTTTAGTTATCATGGAACGACCAGAGAAATTTCGAGTAGCCAACATCGTAGTTAAAATTGCGCCTTTCAATTTGCGGCGCGCATTGAATTTCTTGAGACAGTCTACAGTCTCTTGACGATGCATAACAGATGCAACTCTTTCTCTATGACATATCCATGGATGCTTTAAAGCCTCCGATGCAGTTATCCTTTTAGTTGGACTTACAGTTAACATTTGATTGATAAGACTTTTGGCCTCAGGTGTTACAGTGTCCCATTCTGGAGATGGATATTCATAAGCGCCAGCTTTTATTTGGTTATATAAACGGTGTTGTTCCTCATCCCAAAATGGTGGATAACCAACGAGCAGAATATACAAAATCACTCCACACGCCCAAATATCTACTGGTTTACCGTATGGCTCCTTTTTCAAAACTTCTGGGGACAAATATCCGGGTGTTCCAGCAAATCCGAACCATGCTTGTTGATCTCCCTGCACTTCAATAGCAAGACCAAAATCAGCCAATTTAACAGCGGCTCCTTTAGCTTTACTTGCTAGAAGTAAATTCTCGGGTTTCAAATCTCGATGAACAACACCATGATGATGGCAGTGGTTTACAGACTCCAATATTTGTTGAATGCAATGTGAAGCATCAGATTCAGAATAGAATTCTCTTGCTACTATGTCTTCAAAAAGTTCACCACCTGTGACCAAGTCGAAAACTAAGTAATGATAATGTTCTTCTTGAATGGAATCATGTAGTCGAACGATGTTAGGGTGTTGTAATTTTCGACATATTCTAGCTTCTCTTTCCAACTTTGCGAAATCACGTTGGGAGAGTTTTCTAGTGTTAATGATTTTTGCTGCAAACTCTAATCCAGTGGATTTCTGTACACTTCTTCTAACAACTGAAAAAGCTCCTTTTCCCAATTCCTCCTTGAGTTCATAATTGTCGGAAAAACGAGTGCACGGTGTAGTCATGGTGATAAATACGCTGTCCTCACTTGTATTATGAAGATCAGATCCAAAATGGACAAAATCGTCCTGATGGAAATTTGCTTTTCAAATTTTGTTCTGTGGTTTGAAGAACTGTCAATCTGAAACAAAAACATATCTTTTTATTTCACTATTACTTTTTATTGCAACATAAAAAAATAAGATATGTTAATATCTACATGTATATATTATAAATAATAATAACAAAAAAGAATCTTAATAATTTACTATAGTAAATAAATCGAATATAAACCACATCTTTACAAAAATGTTAAAAATAATTCTGCATTAAATTGTAAGTCATATAATTATATCCATATTCATGATAAAAACAAATATACCGCAATTAAATGCATGTTAAAATGGAACTGTACACAATAAAGTTAGTTATAGCAATAACATACTACAAATACAATACCATACATATATAAGATTTTTTTTCTATTGTTTCAAAGCTAAAACTATTTAATATGTATATATATGTACATATAATACACATTGATCATAAATATACTTTTAATGTTTAACTTCATTCATCAGATTTTTTTTAATATAATATTGTTTAAATAATGAAAAATATTAAAATAATATAAAAAAATACTTTTTATGTTAAGAAAAATCATATGTTTTATCATTCATAAACAAACATATATATATATATACATTCTAACATAAAGTTCTTTAAGTACATTCCATTAAAAAATGTTTCAGATTTGTTATATAGCTTTTTTTAACATCTATTTTCATTTATTATAATATCAAACAATAGTTCTTAAGCTTGTAAGTTAATTAATTCACAATTACACACAAAAATACTTTGTATATGTATAAAACCTGATATTTATTTAGGTAATAAGTCCATACAGCTTCAAAAAATGTCATCACGGATTGTAGCAAAGATGTCAGTAACGTGATTTGTATCTAGTTTATACGATTAAATGCAAAATTAATGTTGATTATATATGAAACATGTAATAAAATATATTATAAAAACTTAGATTTCAACGTAAAAAATAAAATCATAAATATTTATTATTAAATGTACTATATGATTATTAACATATAGTGTAACGATTTATGCATGTATTTTTTTACATCTAATTTATATTTGCACGATACATTTATGAATATGATTATGTACGGAATATATAATATAATACAATATTAATTAAAAAAGTATTTAGCTATTGAATTTATAATTCAAAGGTATAACATTTTTTTTCATAAAAAATGTAATTTCATTCACTACCTGGCAACTTAAAATGGAAATTTACTCCTGAATATAATACAGTTGGTAAAAATCAATATTTGATGTAAAGATGAATATATAATTAGCACAACGTTTATTAAATTTTTCTAAAGTTTTATTCTAACATAAAACATTTATAACAGTACGTTAATACGATGTTCTTCATTAAATCATAGTTTAAAGCGAACCGTACTGATCCACATCTAACTATTTTATGGTAACGGTGCACGAGGGTTGTTACAAGTAATCGCACTTAATTAGGTCACTATTTTAATTTTGATTAAATTAAATTGGAATTCACTCATATATACATATGGATGAACAGATCCATTGAAGATTTAATTTGGAAGAAAGTGTATAAAAAAATATTATGAATATTTCGAATGTGATAAATAATAGAAATAATAATTAATTAAAATTGTTCAAATACATGTTATAATATATTAATTTTAATTCAGAATATTACTGTTTGAAAGGATAATTTTATAAATAGATTCTGTGATATAATCGAGAACGACAATATTAATATCACAATATATCTATATAATATTTGAAGAAATTCCTAGGCGTTTTTTGAGAAATTAAAATGTTAATAATGTGTTTTCACATTATATTAGTCTATATTCCTGAAATGTTCCATTTGCAGAAAACGCGTGTGTACTAATGCTGTTAGGCTTATATTTTGACAAACATACAATACATTGATATTATAAAATCGATAATTAATTAATATATAGAACCGGCTTCGTTAACAATGTGAATGCGTACCAATATTTCTTTGTATCGAAAATTAGTTAAATTTTAAAAAAATGTGTAAGACTGCAAAGTCTTATCTATAAATATAAAAGTAATAAAACAATAAATACATACAAATTTCAATCACTAAATATTATGATTGTTAAAGATCAAGTTGTAATGAAATTTCAAAATTAAATAAACGATCGATTACCAGTTATTAATGAAAATAACTGAAAAAGAATTCGAACGATAATATTAATTTATGTATAATATTGGAAATAAATAAATCGATGGTATTCCGATGCGGATTTGCCCATTTTAATATTTTATACGAAATGGTTTTTAAAAAAATTAGCTGAACGCATTCAATCAATAGAATATTACAATTATACTGTAGAATGAAAAAAATAAATCTGTTTCTTTTTCGGCCCACCCGATACACAGTGGTGAAGATGACATTTTCAATCTTTTATTATTTATACAATATTATTAGTTGAACAGGTTGAATTTGTGTGTGCGCACAATCGTGGCGCACACACGTACACACACACACACAAACACATACACACACTTATATTTTTTTATCGCGGTGTGTATGTGTGAATATGGAAGTAAGCGAATCGTACATCGTGTGGACACGGCATTATACAATGAAAATATCGTGCGAGTGCACGCCACACTGGACGATTCCAAACCGGGCAACAGGGCTTATCAACTCGATTCATATATTTATTATATATTATTTTTTTATATATACATATCGCCGATCGTTTATTGAATAAATAAATCGAAAAAGGGAATGTCTTTTGCGGTTTGTTTTTTTTCTACAAGAAACGGCAAAAAAAAAATAAAACGAGAAAACTAATAAGTAAACTTGATGATCTACTTTCGGTCAAAGTGGATTGTCGAGTTTCGCATATTGCAGATTATAAAATTACGAACGCGAACTAACAGTTGTTGGAATAAATATTGACGATAAACGATATGTTATCAACTCTGAATTCGAATTCGGATAATTTTTGGCGAAAGTAATTATTCTAAAAATGAAATTAAGATACTATTAACGTCAAATATTTTTTGTTTTTTGCAATAAACTCTAAAGATGTATATGTTAATTATCGATTGCGCAACAGTTAGATTTGTCTATAATGTTGTATATATATATTTATAAATAAACCGCTAGGAATTTCTCACGCAATTAAACGGTTGCGCAACGAATCTATCGCTAGAAAGTCTCGAGCCATACTGAAGGGGAAAAAATGCAGCGGAAATGCATTTTATGACATACATACATACATATATATATATATATATATATATATATATATATATATATATATATATATATATATATATATATAAAATTTGGAAATAATCGAAAAAAATATTTTATAATAAATTCATCAATATATTGCTGAAAGAGTACGACGAAACCGCACAAAAATTTAATCTTCCCCTTCCCCAGCCGTTCGATATTTTAATCCAAAAATACTATTTTAGACTTCAGTATTGTAACATCATAATTAACGCTTTTACTAAGTTTTCTTAATCGTCCTTTTCGATCGATTTTTTTGATTAATCTTCGTTGTAAAATTTTCAACAAAATAAACTCGTATACATAGAAATAAATTATCGATTGTAGAATTATTTTTTTTATTGAAATTTTAATAAATCATAAAAAAAATTCAGGGCGACGCACTTCGAAAATATTTTTTATACACAAAAATATCGTTCGAAAAGTTCTCGGAGACGAAAACCGGCAAAGTAATTTTATGACCTTCAAGATGAAAGTCAAACGAGAGAGCAACAAAAATCGTGTCAAATCGCGAAATAATAAAAAACAAAAATATCGAAATTTGTGCCAATTTACTTTTTCGAACGAAGGTTGAACATCGATATTTTCATATAATAATTTCATGTAGGTGGTACGGTTTCGACGGAAAAAAAAATAAATCGCGTTTATATACGTATATATATAAAAAAAAGAAAACACGGGAAATCGTAATCGATATCGTTTCGTATCTCGATTTTAGGACACGTGACAGTTGGAAAGCGGATGCAATTTTTCCGCAGTTGAAGTTGCAAACCGCGATAAGTGAACCCCTTTGTGTTTTCGGGGCGGAATCGTTCGGCGGCAAAAGGCGGCGATCGATCGAAAAGCGGCAATTTTCTCGATCGCCGGCGTCCAAGTCGACTCGAATAAATAAATGGATATCGGCCACGGGAAAAGCGGAAAAGCGCATCGTGTGCGCCCGGCTTTATTTCAATCGAAAGCGTAGAGGAAAAACGGCGGCGCTTTCGAAAATGAGCCGTACGAGAGCCGTCGTTAAGGGCGGTATTTGCGAAACGACGCCCTTAGGGAACGAAAGGCGGCGCGCGAGGCCAGTTGTTGCATTTTCGGAAACGCGGAAACTTCGCCTCGCGCACCTTCGACTGCCGACGGACGACGACAAGCAAAAACGGCGAAACCGGAGCGAGGGACGCCGCCGAAGGGGCGAAGTACCTTTCGGATCGGCGTTCGCGGCGGCACTGGCGCCCGCCCTCTCGCGTCAATCGATAAGATGCGCCTTCGAAGCGGAAGGTCGCGCGAAGGGGCGCAGTCGAAGGTCGCGAATCGGGGGCGCAGCCCGAGGTCGACGGGGGCGCGGTCCGCGCGTCGGGCGCGGATCGCGAATCGGACGCGCCCCGTTCTCGATCCGGCGGCAAAGGGGGCGCAGTCCGACGAATGCACTCACCTGCGACGCGTAGGCGCGAGGATCCGGGAGCGCGCAGTGCGGGGCGCGGGGGCGCGGGCTCCAGCCGCAGCGGCCGCGGCCTCAGGTCAATCCGAGCCCGGAGTTGCCAGCGCGCACTCGGTGCACACTGGCAACACGCCCACCCTACATAAGCGCGCGCATACGTGCGTTTACGTGCCTACTTATACACCTGCCTCCTTTTTTTTATTTTTGCTCCCGTCGCTAATTATAATTTATGCTAATTAATAAATACGATACTCTCGTTGCGGAATGTTTGTAAACGGTTCCGATAAAATATATAAATTGCACTTTTGATTATTTTGAATATGTGGAAAATTTTAGAAAATCGTCATTTAAAAATAAAACGGTACACGTTAAAATGTGATAATAAATTTTATTCATATATTTTCTAAAATGAAATACATATTAAAAAAAAACAAAAATTAACGAATATTTTAATATTTACAGTTTTTAAACTTCATATTTAATAAAATATAGCGTTAAGATTCACTCTAACATCGTCATTTCTGCGATCGAAATAAATTGAATATAAACTTATTGAATAAATACTTATTTTTATTTTTATTTAATATAACGTTCATTTTCGTTTTAAATGTATCCTATAGGCTTTGTAATAGAATTCGATAATTTTCAAAAAATATTACAAAATATATAATTCGATCGACCGTTTACCGTTCAAACGAACTTTATTGATTAATATTCGTGCCTTTTTTCCAAATAATAATTATAAGAAAGTTATGATTTTGGCCACAGTCGAAAGATTTCCGCAACGTATTTCTTAATTTTATTACAATTGTTGTTGTCATTATTTATCGCAATTATTTTCATATTTGATGCTTTTTTTCTTTTTATTTTCATTCTTTGTATTGATCGTCGATACATGCATTATTAAATTCGATGCCACTCTCGTTCTAATTATAGTATAGGTATATTAATTATTAAATGTGATTTATCTAAAACGAATATCACATTTTATATCTTTTTCCTTAACGAAACATAATTAAAATAATAAATAATTATTATCAACTTTATATAAATATTCATTAATCGAAAAAGAAATACAAAAAAATGATTATTTAATAAATAGTTGTTTTTTCTAAAGTCAATTAATTAATTTTAAATATTTATTTGCAGGGATATTTAGAAAATATGGAATTCATAATTTATTATGAAATGCTATTAAAACGATATTTATTTATTTTTAATCATAAACTGTATATATAAAATATTCATATATATATATATCAAGTATATTTTTAAGAAACATATACATTGTTGAAAATATTTATATTGTTATAATATACATTTAAAATTATAGATAAAAAAATATATGTTGAATGTATTTCAAAGAATATGTTTTATTTTTTAATATAGCCACACCGTAGACGGCACGTTGTATTGCCACACGCAGCGGTTTAATATAAATTTAATGATGTTTTATATAATCTCATTTTCATTTCAGCAGATGCGATACGAGTAATCTTTCATTATAACATATTTAGATGTATTACTAAAAGATTAACATGAGAAAATCCGGACAAAATATTTAAACGACTTCACTCATCAAATTAAGTATTAAGTGTTAAAATGCGAATTTATATATGGTATTATTAAAATCTAGCGTTTGACGACATGAATATTAAACATAATTTTTCAATGTAATAGATTTTACTACATATATATACGAATTATATAAATATTTACTAAAATCTATTGTCGTAAGTGTCTTTGTCGCTATTAATTCATAGGCAAAATATATTCCATATTTATTATAAAATTATTGTTACAAAATTATCATAAATTTTTTTATTAAAAAGAAATGTAAACAATATATACTATTAGCGAAAATTTCCATGATTTATGAATAATATTTATTTTTGGTTATTATAACAAAATAGTTCATTTTTTTCATTTGCAAAAATTATTCATTATTATTATTTAATTATTCTTAATAACATATCCGATTGTTTATTTGATATCTCATTTTTTAATATTTACACGATTTAAAATATTCACATGTTAAATTGTTTAAATTAAGCAATATATCTGAAATTACTGAATTTAAACAGTAAATATTTAAACACTTGATTCTATTTTTAGTTAACTGAAACGCTTTTTTCTAGCTAAAGTTTTATTTTAGAATCCTCATTATATTTTCATGGCAGGCTCTAATTAATCTTCTTTTTTGCTTTTAGATTTTTGTTATGTTATTGATTGATTTACTGTCATCAATAATTAAATAACTCATTCACTTTTGAATTAAAAATTTTGAGTATCATAATAATTATCTATTAAGTGATCATCTAGTTTCAAGTTATATATATATATATATATATATATATATATATATATATATATATATATATATATATATATATATATATATTAAAGCTTTGTAATCTATATTTATTTTTAATCTTTAAAAAACACTGAATTATAATATTGCCAATCTTTTTAAATACAATATCATTTATTGGCAAATATATAATTCAAGCAACTTTTAGATAACATATCGATATGACTCAATAATTACTCAATCATTGTTCAATGAAATCAACTTATACAATTTTGCTGATATCAAATGACTTGCAAGAATTTAATATATATTTTTATGTGTCATATTTTCCACAATTTAAAAGTCGTAGCGATTTTTATAATATTTTCATTTAAAAGAAAGAATAATTTTGTGAAAGATCGATTCGACAACTTTGCAGACAGATTGATGAACAACTTTTTTAAGGAATGCAGTTCACTAGTTTTTTACCCCTCAATTAAATCAGTGTATTTTAAACTTTATTCGGCACTAGTATTTATTTTTTTTCTAATTATTGAATACATTAATTCGTGTTTTAATAATGAGAGTATAATAAATTATCAAATGTTTTTAACTTTTTATGTTTTTTTTAATTATGTATTTTTTATGAATTTAAAAGATAGTTTTACCGGAAATAAATGACAAATTGACAGGAACACAACAAGCACGTGCTTTTAACTTGGAATGTGTATTAAGTTTGCATATAAATAACTGGAACTAAATATAAAAACACTGTAGCAATGCTATAAAACATATATAATGACACGTAAATTTTATTTAAATTTAATGAATCGTTAAATATTAAACATTTTTTTGCTATGTACTAAAACTGTGATAGCAAATAATATTTTAAATGCACAATATTATAACACACACACACACACACACACACACACATATATATAATATAATATGCAAATGATAAAAAATATATTTTACAAAGATTTTCAAAAAAAAATCATTTAAATTATATGATATAATCTGAGAAATGGATTTAATTAAGATTACTAATGACAATTGTCAAAACACTCAAATGATAAATTTAGCAAAAATATTATTGATCGTTCATCTAATCCTAAAATTAGATTAGTTTTGATAGTATTGTTTTTACAGCACTTAAAATCGGCGATTAGATTATATATGCATCATATCGATAATTATATATAAACATTATTTATTAACGGATTTGTTTCCAATAATCTAAATGTATAGAAATTAGTATGAATAATATGACAGCAATTAGACTAATTGGATTTGTCTGACACCTGACATTACTAAACGTACAATTTAATCGCAAGTAACTGAATTAAAACGATGTGCGACACAAATTCACTAGAAATCAATATATGCATCGTCATTTAGGGTTACAATTCTAACTAAATGGTAAATGGCATTTTTCATTTAATGAAATTTCACGATTTCATTTCCGGACTGGCATATTAAAAATATTGCATGTCATCATCATACAAAGTTATCTAAATACAATTTTATACTATATATATATATATATATATATATATATATATATATATATATATATATATATATATATATATATATATATTTAATTATAAATTATTATTTGAAACTAAAGTTTTGGAATATCTTCACAACTAACTGTCTAATAGGGCAGAACTTGTAAAATAATACTCTATCAATACAAGCCAAGTTCACACGAAAGCATCAGGTAAAAATGTTCTATAATAGCCAAAGATTCATATTTTTTTCTATTTACTTTGAGGATGTCAAACTGGAGTTAAAATATTATATATTTAATCTCATATAAATTGTTTGGTAAATATTTTTGTAGTACAAAATCATATCTGATTCATATTTTAATTTGACGTCATTATGTCAAAATATTAATATCTTCAAAACACAAAAAAAAATGTTTTTTTCAAAATATCAAAAAAACTGGTTATCGTAACTGGTTATTGATAATTTTATTGAATTAAAAGTACATAATTAGGAAAAAATTGACTATTAACTGGTTGAATCAATTATAATAACTATTCTAGGAAAATCTATTTCTATTAAATTATATAGGAAATATAAGTAGATTATTGTAAGGAAAATGTAGAGGATTTTTAATATTAAATATTACATAATTAAAAATTGTTATTTATCTAAATAGGTTAACTTTTAAATGATTGTTTGAAATTATTCGTTTTATTGGTGTTTGGTTTTTTGGAATGCAGGTATATTGAATTAACACAACGATATCATAAATTTTATTTTATTATTACTAATTCTTGTAAACATATTCATACTTGATATTGATTTTCATGCGAGTCAAACATATTCCATATATATTAAAAACAATATTTTTTTTTACTAAAATATATATATATATATATGATTTTTAAAATCAATAAATAAATATAAAATAATACGTAAAAAATAAATTATATATAGTTGATTTTTCAATTGATTTAAATTTCATACTTTAATATAAGTTATCTTATGTATTAAAACATTAAATACGATACGATAATATTTTTTTTTTAATTAAAAACAACTGTCAGAGTTCATTCATTAAAAAAAATATGTTTAAAATTTTTGTAATATGAATAATTATTATGATAACGAGTTTATATGAAATAATTTAAAATTTAAATTACGATAAGGATAATGGCGACGCATATAATAATATAACGACGTTAGAAATGTGTGTCATTCACGAATGACGTAACATTTTCAAATACGATTAGATGTTATTACGGTCGGTTATCGACCTCGGATAAGAGGGAAACAAATAAAAAGAAAAACGCGTCGAAAGTTTGAGAAGCACTGGCCGCGAGCGTATTTCGTTTGGCAATGAACGATTTCCCGGTCAGACTCGTCTTGAACGTCGAACGCGCCACGTCGTCTCGTCTAAATTAGAAGACAAATAAATATACACTTTTTTTTTTCTATCGGTAAGTGTAAACGTATATGTTGCACATTATAATAATAAAATGATATACGAGTCGTGCAGTGTGCGAGGGTCGTTCGCTGAAAAGCTCGCGAACGGAAAAATCGCGAGCTTTTCAGCTGAAAGCGCGCTCGGAATAATACGCGTGAAATATATATAATAAACAAATTTCATCATATATTTTTTATAATTAAAAAAAAAATTGTTAAATTTGAACGATATTTTTTTATTGATTTTTCAGTATGAATTAAAATATTATCGTATGTTTTTTTTTAATAATAATATCAGTTTTACATATTTTGGAATATTTCCTTATATATTTTTTTTGTGTGTTAGGAACAAGATAAAAATTTATCTTCTAAATTTTAAATAATATATTTATTATTGTCGCTATTTCAATTTAATATTTTCAATTGCAACGATAAATTCAGAATTTTATCAATTACAAGTTTCAGATTTTTGTTTAATATAAAAATGTAAAATATTATCTTTTGATAAATTCGTTATTTTTTTACTATATATCAATATAAAAACTATATTTTTTTTCTGTAATATTACTGTGATGAATAGCGTTTTCTTAAGTATATATATATATATATATTTTTCTAGTATTAATATCTACATCTAAAAATAATTCTTAGACGGAAAAACAGTTATAAACAAAATATTTTCGACGACGATAGCAGTAAAAAAATAGATGTTGTTTTATTAAAATATTAGTATAACGCTTCCTAGATATATATATATATATATATATATATATATATATATATATATATATATATATATATATATATATATATATATATATGTCAATATTTTGAAACGATTAAATATTTAAACTAACAACAATAGCCGTAAAACTTTGTCTGTTATATATTTTTAATACAATTTTGATGATATATACTTTTCGTAACGAATTATATAATTTAATGTATTAATCGATTTCTTTATATTTCTTTATGTTTATTGTGATTTATAATATAATATATAAATGTATTTTTCAACTATTCTATTCTCAATTTATCATTATATATATATATTATAAATATTAAAGTTTAAAATTTTGTCAAAGATATAATAGTAATAATACATATTTATATGCCATAAATATTAATTATAAAATTTAAACTATTTATTAAAATAAATATATAATATATTATCTAGATATAATAATACATTATGTGTGATAATACTATGCGAAAAAATATTGATTCAAGATTATAGCTATATATCTTACAATATATCATTATTTGAAGATTTTTACAGATAATAAAATTGCAAAAAATGATCTATTAATAACTGTTATGTTTTTTATGGGCAAATCTTGTGGTAAAATATTTGATATTTTTGTAATTAATTTTTTCTAATAATTTATAACTTATGTTGAATAGATAAATATTGACAAAATGATATAACTTTTTTTTTGCTTATCAACAAAATAAATTTTAGTACAAGATAAAGTTGCACGTTCTTGCATATAAATAATATATAAAAGAATTTTTATATGCATATATTTAATATTTGTATATTTTTTTTGTTTTATATGCATATCTCGTGATAAGAGAAAAAACTATAGAAACTCAATGATAAACCATCTTTAATAATAAAAATATCTAAAAATTTATATTTTTATAAGATAATTTTCATGAAATTAAATTATAGAAATAGTACTAATTATTTATACATTCATAATTAATATGAAAGAAAGAAATAATATAATTATTTTTATTATTTTTTTATATTTGCAATCATTAAAATGCACGAGTTTCACCTTCAATTAATAAAAAATAGAAGATATAAATGAGTGGTCTATATAAAGTTCTAAGAGGAATCGACCTAATTTCTAAATTATAGCTTGTTTTCAGTTTCAATTTATCATCACTTTCAATTAGCACAATTGGCACAATGTGTGTATGTACGTCTAGGTAATCAATTGCTTAAAGAATTGCTAAATTACCAATTAAACATCACAAAAGAAAATTTCGGCACTATTCACTTCCCTATCTGTAAATTGCTCGTCGGTTTTATGAATGATTATAAAGAATAAAAATATATTACAACTTAATGCAAATGACTAAATTAGATTACACATATAAAACTGAATATTTATATAACTATTTTTTTATTATTTTCAATACTAATATTAATAGTGGAATATTACGAATTTAACGCATTAGATATACCATACTTCGAATTTAACAATAGTTTGAAAAATACATATTCAAACACGAATATGAGGAAAATAGCTACATTTTCAATTCGATGCATAATGCGTTTTTTTTACATATTTACATTAGATGACAATATTATGTAGACCTGTAAAATAAATGTATTCAGTTGAAAATTGCGACACATGTCATTGAAAGTCGTTTAATTCATTGTAAATTATTATTTTATAACAAACAGTACGTGACACGTAGTCTAAACCATAAAAAATTGTAATGAAAAAAATAATAATAAATCGAAAGCCAATAGAAACTTGATTCTGTTGTACTATATTTCGTGAGCGGTTTAATATGAAGCCTTACACAATTTTCTATTTTATGTGATAGATAATGCGGTTGTTAATATTTTGAATAGAATTATTTGTCGATAATAAAAGTTATTTTTTTGTTTACATGAAATAAGTATTAGCATCAAAAACACCTGGCGAACAAAACGGTACAAAACAAATAAAGACCAAAGTGTCGACTATTACTGAATAAATATTTTTTTTTATGAAACGAACTGTATAGTAAATATTGATATTAGGAAAAAAAAGGCCGTCGTAAAATAATGCAACGTCCAAGTTTTAAAATCATTTATTTTTCGCTTATTAGTGCAAATTTTATGGATAATTGTATGTAAAATTGGATTTCATTTAAAATTCATATGTTGCTATTTAAAAACGTGTAGAAAATTTCAGTTCAAACGAGACATACAAACTATATTTGGCTACATTTAATTATAGACTGAGATCGTATTAAAAAACAGTAGACTATAGAACAGTACATATAGTATTATTGTACTATTTATATATCATTCATTAAATTTCACTTTGTATAAATTTTCAAATATTTCCTTAAATTTAGGAGTAACTGGCGATTTCTACTAAAATATTGTATAAAAGTTGTCATTCTTGTGATATTTCATTGAAGTTATCATTTGACACTGTTCGCGCCTTTTCTAGCGACGTATCTATAAGTAATATGTAACAAAAATTGTAAATAATATAATTATTATTTAGTTTGTATTAGATTCTGCATGAATTAATTGATTTATGTAATATGTATTATTCATAATTACATGAAATTTTTCTTTTCAGATATGACAGAAAACGGCTGTACAAAACAAACGCCTGGTTTTGCAACCAGAGCAATCCATGTCGGACAAGATCCTGAACGTTGGACATCATATTGTGTGGTGCCTCCAATAGTGAATTCAACAACGTTCAAACAAGAAGCACCTGCAAAACATCATGTAATATTTTTATTAATTGTGACTAAATTATTTACAGCACGAAACGGTTATTTTTAAATAACAATTAAAGACAATCAATCAATCTAATACTGGAACATAATCGTGATTAATTATTTTTATCGTATTTTTATTTTTAACGTATAAAAAAAATGTTAATAATAAATAAACGAAGAAAATATTATTAAATGTACTGAAATTAAAAACACATTGATTAATAAATTTCGTATTAAATTGTAGGGATTTGAATATGGACGATCTGGTAATCCGACAAGAAACGTGTTAGAAGAATGTTTGGCCAGTTTAGATGGAGCAAAATATGGAATTTGCTTTTCTTCAGGACTCGGAGCAACAACTTGTATATCATCATTATTAAGCAGCGGTGATCATATATTATGCGGTGATGATATGTATGGTGGAACAAACAGATTATTTAGGTAGATAATATATTTATGTATGTTTTATTTATTACAACAAAAAAAAAAATCACGATATATTTTATAAATATTCTTCCAGAAATGTATCTACAAGAATGGGAATCGAAATATCTTTTGCAGACTTGAAGGAATCTTCAAATATTAAACATGCTATAAAACCAAACACGAAGGTATTTCAAATGACATAAACTCACATAATATATAATTATAATGTCCATCAATTTTAGATTTAAACATTGTTTTTTTAAACGCGCAATATATTTTAATATTGAGATTGCACGACAATGACTATAGAAGAATTATCGCTAACAATTATCATTCTTTTTTAGATGATATGGTTGGAAACACCAACGAATCCACTTTTGAAACTTATCGATATCGCAGCAATTGCAGCAACTCTCAAAAGTTATCCAGATATTATATTAGTTGTCGACAATACTTTTATGACCCCTTATTTTCAAAGGCCATTAGAGTTAGGTGCTGATATAGTTATGTATTCTTTAACAAAATATATGAATGGACACTCTGATGTTATAATGGGGGCCGCTATGACTAATCGCGAAGACATACATCAACGTTTAAGATTTTTACAAAATGGTCATTTTAAATTTTCAATATATAATCGAATAATTTAAATTTTATGTGGTATATATATGTATATTACAAATCAATTTTTAGCAATGGGTATCGTGCCAGCTCCTTTTGATTGTTATCAAGTAAATAGAAGTTTAAAAACGTTAGCATTAAGAATGCAACAGCACACCAAGTCAGCCATGTTAATTGCCAAATGGTTAGAAAATCAATCACTGGTAGAAAAAGTATTATATCCTGGTAAATATTACAATTATGAATCACATTAATTATTACGTTGATATTTTTATTCATATGAAATTATTATTAGGTCTACAATCTCATCCACAACATGAGCTAGCCAAAAAACAATGCGATGGGTACTCGGGTATGTTATCGTTCTATATAAAAGGGGAAGCCGGACATTCAACAGAATTTTTGAAATCATTGAAAATCTTTACATTGGCCGAAAGTTTGGGTGGATATGAAAGTTTAGCAGAATTGCCGTGAGTTATATATATATATATATATATATATATATATATATATATATATATATATATATATATATAATATAAATACATTTGACGTTTGCAAATTTAAACAAATAAATATACTCATATTACATTTTACAGATCTGTGATGACTCATGCTTCGGTACCACCTGATCAAAGGAAGGAACTTGGAATTACTGACACTTTGATTAGATTATCAATTGGTTTGGAAGATACTCAAGATTTAATAGAGGATCTTCATCAAGCACTGAATGCAGTGGCAAATACATGTGGCACTAAAAAAATGTAGTTGATATTTTTCTACTGATGTTATTTTTTTATTACTAAATATAAAAATAAACACTAATTTATAAAACGATTTATTTATTTATCGGCTATATCCATTTGTCCAAAATAACGAGCAGTTAAACATATAAAAAGATTCAGTGGCGCAACTTTATCTAATACGTCTTCATCAGTTGGTAACAAGTTGCTTCTGTAAAGATTAAATTTCTTAAGCATTTTATATTTTATTTAATATTGAAAATTGTATAACAATATAAATAGGAAAGAAAACCTGACAATTCCACAAGTTCTAGCCAGATCTCTAATTGAACTACAAGCATCAGGTGTTAATGGTAATTTAAGAGCTGCCAAAATTGCAAATAGCCATCTACCTATAAAAAAATACCATATTATTTTTTACTTTAATTTCAAACAAGAGAGAAATGTTATATATAATACTACTCACACAAGTATTGTTGAGTAGAGACATATATGTATTAAAATTTTGGTAAAACATTTAACTTACCATATATAGGGTTTATACTTTCGCCATTTGGTATTTCATCTATTTCACCAATTATAAAATCTAATGCGTACTCTAAAACAATTTGTTTCATTGTAAAAACTAAACTTAGGAGAGGTTCGTTATTTGTTAAAAATTCTTTCCACAAAATATTTAAATGTTTTCCTTCAATTGGTGGATGTTTTATCGAATGTGTCCAATTAGATTTAATACTATTTATTCTAGAAATTTCATTCCTTAATTCAGAAAAATCGACAACTTGATAATTCTGCCATTCTAATGTGGGTAAAAGTGATTCTGGAGCAGAAACAACAGCCGCTGGCTGTAAGTTTAGCAGACAAAAAAATTATGATTGTAAAACATGTAGTACATGAAATAAGCGCATGCATAAATATAGTTACCACTGTGGCAAAAATATTTTGCTTGCTGGCATTGTTAGGTGTGGGTGCTGTAACAATTTCTTGGCATTTTCGACGCTCAAGCACCACATTGGCTAAATATTGCAAACCATCTTGAGGAGATATTATTTGCCCACGATCTACTAACGTCTGATCTACTTCAAAAGCCGGTGAAAGTAATGTATCATCTTCTGATTCGTCCATTTTTTATTTTTAATAAAATAACAAAATAAATGGTTCAAAAACTATTTATAATTAATAATAATTTGTTTAAAATCTTAAATAATTGTTGGAAAAGTAAAAATTAAAAACATAAACATGTGCAAATAAAAATAGCGAACGAATAAACAACTATACTGCTTGTGTTATGACAGTTGAAGCAATATGGCGATTTTGGAAGTAAAAGAAGAATATTCGACTATAATCAAATGATTCGTTTTAATAAAATAAAAAAAAATATTATATTATATTATATTATATTTTGTATATATATATATATATATATATATATATATATATATATATATATATATATATATATATATATATAAATGTGTGTATATTTAATGTGTTATTACACATTAAATACAAATTTTAAAATCTCATTATTAAATTATATATTATTTTTTTAAATTACATTTACAATTTAATAAAATTCAAATATATAATATGTAAATCATAAAAGTTTATGATATGAAATTATCAAAAAACTTTTTCAAAGGTCTATAATTTTTACTTTAAAAAATTTGAATATAAATTGTAAGAAATATTGAAGAAAATATATTCTTTAATGTAATAACTGAATTAAAAAAATGATATTTATGTAATTAAAATATTACTTTTTTTTAATAATCAATATTTATTTTTTTATATTTATATAACAAATAAAAAAAATATTTTTTTGTATTAAAAAATACATTATATTATTATGTTAATGTCAAGAATAATTTTTAAATAAAAAACATTGTTGAAATAATAACTTATCAGTATAAAATGAATACAATTTCAAAACAAATTTTGTCAAATATAACGTAAAAATATTCATGTCCGAAAAAAAATAAAAGTTATAATCGAAACACTAAGGGTAGCCCGTTTGATTTTGGAATATGTCGAAAACGACCCCAAGCTATTTTCGACAATGGAAAAAAATCTCAACAAAAGGGTGACGCATAAAACTCAAAAATTTTTCAACCCCATTGTGTCTTCAAAAAACTGGCGTAACTACTCTTAGTCGACAAAGAGTGCATGAATACACCCCATTTGTTAGTACTACAGCATCACTACAAAATATCTTCATTTATAATATTTTATTTTATATCAATATTTTGTTTTCAATACATTATCTAATAAATTGTTAAAAATGCATGTTGATTCAATTAAAAAAAATTATATGTAAATTAAAATATACATTTATATATAATTATAAAAATATTTATTATTATTTCAGTATTTTTTTATATCAAATCTTAATATATTTTTTAAAACAATATTGAACTGGTTAATTTTTAACACGTTTAGATTCAGACTGTGGTAATATTTTTTTTAACGATTTTTATTTGAAAACTACATCCCGTTTTGCCACATTATAAATCGTATTATGACGTCCCCCCCTTTTTTTGGGCCAAACCAATGATGCAAAATGCACTTATTTACTCTTCGTCCCTGTTTAAGCACAATGCATTCGTTGCATCGTCCCTTTCACTCTTTCCACATTATTTTTAAGGGTTCGCAATTTCAGCGTTTCCTAAACCTAAGGTCAAAATATTTATAAATCGCATATATTTTTTGAAATTATTGAAAATATTTTATTATACAAAAAAAGTGTAATATCATTTGTTTTTTTTATGGTAAACAAAATTGAATTAATACGATTTCCCAGTATTCAGTAATAATGTGATAAATAGATAACATTATAAGTGGAATATTTGATTGTGTATTAGGATATTTGAATAAAGTAATGATTTACAAAAAAGGTAGATATATATTATTATCTATCAAATTAAATTATAGCAAATGTGTAATATTATTTTTTTATGGCAAAAATATATTTATATAATACGTATTTTTATACTTGTATATGATTTATATATAGAAAATTGTTTTGATTCTTGCAAATTATATATAATATAATACTTAAATTTTTAATCTTAAAAAGAAGAAGACGATTCTCTAAATTGTGTTTGTATAAATATTTTAAAAATAATTATAATAAATTTAAAAAAAAAACAAAATTTTGGGAATCACAGTTACATTTGCTGATTGTGAAATACGCATCTAAAATATATAATGCAGGCCAGTTTGTTCAAGCCGAACATCGGTTGTGAGTACATGTAATTGTGCTAATAGTTTAATTATTAATAGTTCAATATTTTCAATCGTGAACAAGTGATATGTTGTGATGATAAAAAGGGTTGAAAAAATACAGTAATTCTTCATCGATTATTTTCTTTTACCCTTCATCATCCCTTCGATCGATGAAGCGGTATAAATATAATTTTGATGCTAGGCGTTTGTGAAATATTTAAGGTAAAAAATTTTAATTTTATCCTTATATTTTAAATGTATATTATATATATAATATTAATAGTATATGAAAACTTTTAAAGATTGAAAACAATAATTCAATACAACATTTTATATGTATTAAAAATATAATTAAAAGTGAAACTTGTTAAAAAAGATTATCAACTTTATATATATATACACATATACATATATATATATATATATATATATATATATATATATATATATATAAATATATATATATATATATATATATATATATATATATATATATATATATATATAAATATATATATATATATATATATATATATAAATATATATAAATATATATATATATATATATATATATATATATATATATATATATATATATATATATATGGTATATATTCAATACCAATAATAAATTTTCAGTGATTAGATGTAAATAATATTAATATTCCATACATAGTAATACGTTTTAATATAAGCGTCATAAATATGGCAACTTTATAATTTATGCAAATTCAAAATTCGCGCCTAATTGTTTGATTATAAAAAATATCAATTGAATTTATATATTTTTAACTTATGTTTTTAACATATTACAATAATTTGAGATTATATTTAAAATTAATATATATATATATATATATATATATATATATATATATATATATATATATATATATATATCTTTAATATATTTTTTCCCTTTCTAAATATGTTTTATATTTGTTTTTTACATGCAAATAATTATTTTTAAAAAGACTAGAGGAATAATAGAGTATTCTTCATTTTTGTTCCCATTGGTTATTGGACGTTGCCCTCGTCAGTTGGAGATTGAACTCGTTTTAATAGTATAT
>JANIJI010000002.1:1840000-1942500 GCA_024500535.1 Leptonema lineaticorne
AACGCACTGCATATTATATGACATATGCGGTGGTTTGTTGGTAATGCGCTTGTTCGCTTACTTGTTTACAGGTTTCCGGTTTAATTTCCATAATATCATTTACATATTATTTTCATTACATATAAAAATATATTATAAGCATAACGGTCGGCAGTTGTATTTCCTTTATATTTTAATTGAATATAAAATTTAAATTACATTTATTAATTAAAAAATATCTTCAATTTTTTATAATTAAATCGAGCCATAGATGGTGTTGTAATATCATTTTTAATATAAACTATAAAATTTTCTAATTTTCTTAAAATTAATATAATATTGAGTAAAAGGTTTTCTTTTATATCTCATCACAGTAATTGAAGATCATCAGGAAAGCTCGTTTAATGTCAAATTTTGAGAACTGAATTCGCTAGGTGAATAGATTATATATATAAAAAATTTCTAGCACCAGTCGAATTCAGTGCTTAAATTAGGCAATCTTCGAATATCTCAAAACAATAATAATAAACACAAGAAACAGGAATCAAGTCAATTGGTAATAATCAAAGAAAATTTGGTATGTATTATTTCTTTTCTTTTATTTTGAATTTTCATTTTATTTATATACAATAAATGACCATTTCATTGTAATAAAAATCATCCTCGATAACCCCTATGTGAGGTAAATTATATATAAGCGTCTCAGTATACATAGTCTCAATAATAAATTCTAAAATGAATATAAATAATTACAAAATACATTCTAGTGGAAAATTATGACGAACTACACGAGTAAATATATATATATATATATATATATATATATATATATATATATATATATATATATATATATGGAAAACAAAAAATTACATAATTTTCATGCAAATATACATTACAATTAAAAATAAATGTAATATTAGTTTAAAATTAGGATTTTGGAAATTCTTCTTTTGATAAACGAATAAATTAATATCAATTATCCTTACGTCTAATTAAAAATATAAAATATAATTACTGGATAGTAATTAAAATAGTGTGTTCATCATTCAAATGTTGAATGATCGCGATATTTATATAGGATAAATTTTATATGTATTTACATATTATGTTTAATTAAAAAGGCAAAATATTAGTTTATATTCCGATAAAACGTGATTAACAAAAACATTTATATTTTAGGATTAAAATCGTGATAATAATTTGACAGGCATTGTTCAATTTGTGGCCAAATTCGATTAGCATTTTGGCTGTTTTGATTACACATGAAATTACTATTTTTTTATAAACAAATTATTATAAATCAGCAGACAAGTATCAATCAGTCTATAATCTAAATTTTGATTAGTTTTATTTTATTTTTTGTATTTTGATACAGTTTATATACCACGAAATCAGTTCAATTCTATAATTTTAATAAAGTTAACCGTTTGTGTGTTTGAAATAATGATTCACTATTTCAGTTAATTTACCGTGAAAATATTAATATTTTTATTCTATTTTAGATAATAATATTAAATTGTTCAAAGATCGTACGTCTTATTTTTGAGTTTACAGCCTCAATTTAGAAATCTGATTCATTATTAAAAACTTTTTTGTACTGTTCTCAATAACAGTGTATTTAAAACCGTATTTGTGTTTAACAATTTCAAGCACAAAATATAATATATGATAATGATCGGAAAATTTACGTACATTATTAATAAAAATCAAAATGTTTTCCGGTTAACAGAACGAATTCAAGAAATTAATTTAAAAAATAAGGCCACAGCATAAAACTATTTATAATATAATAGGAATTACGTGTATCAAAATAAGCTGATGACTTTTAAGACGGTAAAAGTCTATGATACAAAAATTCTTAACATACGAGGCACACCAAATTTTCTTAAGACTACAAATTAACACATATATCAGATTAATTATATATTAATTTGTCGTATTAAGCAACATAAACACTAGAAGAGAAAAAAATAATAATATACAACAGTATAATAAAAAGTGGTGTTCACATTACATTTGGAAATAATCAATAGTTTTTTTTTCAAACGTAATACAACTACCTCGTAAAATAGACCTTAAACATTAACAGACTAGCGGTATAGTAGAAAACAAGTGGGTATATGAATATAATCAATATACGCATACAATTTTCTTCAATTTCGAAAATAATTATAATAATAATGGAGGATATTCAAAATTAGACGATTTCGACAATCATAAAATAAAATATCTAATGTAAATGCACATATGTAATATATACATTCAAATAGACGGGGCAAATAGACGATTGAGAAGACGATGCAGAGTCCTTATATAACTACACTTCTCGGAAGTTTTTCATTGTGATTCGATGCGCCTATGTCTTTTCCGTCGAATAGTGACTTTTTTTGTGTATTCGCGGTACATTTAGAAAAATCAGTCTTTTCCTGAAGCTTCTTCCAAGTGTCTCCGAGCGCTTTGGCGAAGTGATCGTCGACGGTGAGACCTTCGGACTCGTCCACGTCCATCTTGCAATTGTTAACGTCGTTGTCATTTTTGTCGTTGTCGTTGGATTCTTTTGGTTCAGTTTTGGGTGGCTGTATATATTTCGAACACGGATCGCTGGGGAACATGATGGGGCTGCTGCCTCTATCTTTCGTCGTGACCTTGTGGTTTTTGCCATTCGAAACGTTAGATGATGCATCTTTATTCTTAGAAAATAGAGTCATGTAATCGGCGCCGAGTGATCGTCGAAAATGTTCATCTATCACCGGATCGCACATTGACACTGAACCTAATAAATGAAAATGTTTAATACAAAACTGATATATAAATTTCAATATAATAATTAATTATTTACTAATTGTCAAACCTGGAACGTATTCTCCTTTACCGGGATCCAATTTATTTACGATTGGTGTTGAGGTATTGCTTGAGATTGTATTATTTGAGGTTTGCGTGATAACGCTTGGTCTATATAAATGATTATTACTAATAGTTTGGGAATAAGACGGAGGTGAACTCCTCATTTTGACACTCATATCTAGTGGAGTTTCAACAATGTCGCCCTTTAAAGATTGCGCGGCTAAAATAATAAATATTCAGTAATATATTTTAATCAAGTACATCAAATTAATATATATAAAAGAAATTGAAGACGCTCACTGTTTATCGGTGAAAATGGAGCTGAAATTTTGGAAGGGCTATCGAGGTCTGAAGAGTTGCTTTTCTCGTCGTAGTTTGGTAAATCGCTATCGCTGTGATGAAGGTTGCCGTCTCCGTTTCTTGTCCGACTTATCGGTTCGAGGCGGACTTTTGATAAGGATTTGTCATTGAATGACTGTGATCTTAATGCCTTGTTATTGCCGACAGAGTTTGTTTCTCTGAAATATGTAAAAAAAAAAAAAAATGTGTGCTTTACGTTTGCTAAATATTATAATATAATAGATTGTATTATATTTATATTGAGATGTACAAAATTACCTGTTTTTATAATCGGGTATTCTTGTGGTGCAACGTCGTTCTCTGCGCCATTTAGAGGATGAAAGTTGTTTCGTTGATGCAGAATCTACTCCTGGTGATGTTGCTTCATTACTGCTGGGAGAACTGACACTTGCATTTGAGCCGCAAGAAGAATTACCATTTACATTTTCTGAAAGAATAAAAATTAATATTATAATAAAATTGTTATATAATTAAAAAAGATTAATATTTCAATAGATTATTTAATATTAATTAAATTTCATAGTATCAAATTTTTGATTGATTCTGTTTCCACTATACTATTCGAGCGTAGCCGTAACTTTTCTACGATAAAAAACAAATAAACAAACAAAGCAAAAAAATAAAAATAATAAAAAACAAGAACGAGAGAACTGGTTTGTGGCGAGAACTCTTCAGATTATAATGGTGGTGGTATCAGAGATGCTGGTTGAAGGTCGATCAAGGCCACAACATCCAGGTAAATGAGCTGGCAACGTGTTGTTTATTAATGACAGGAAAAGGTGAAAAACAAAAAAAAAAGGAAAAAAAAGGCGGAGAGAGCAGGAATATCGTAAGGCGGAAAGAAAAGAAGACTTGAGAATAAATAATAAAGGCGCGAAATAAAAGTTTGAAATGTAGAACCGATAGATAATCAATATATTGGAAGTTTGTATGGTTCAATCTATTTCACATTTCCGCTTTTGTAAATATATAATCGTGGTAATATATTTTATTATAAGAGTTACTGACGTTTTTTTTTTGATATACACATTTAGTATTGTACAATGAGTTCCAAAAAAAAAAAAGATATTTTTTGCAAAAAAAAAATTGTTTTTTTAAAGGTACTTAGTATTTTAATAGAAACGCGTAAAGTTGAAAATTATAAACATACATTTACATTATATGAGAGAAGATAAAATTGCGTTGTAATTATTAAAAAAAAAGTTAGTTATTTGTAATAATAATATTTTTGGGTAAAATATAATATCATTATATTATACGAATAATTGGATATAAAAATAGTTTTATATGAAGAAGTCTATATATATATATATATATATATATATATATATATATATATATATATATATATATATATATATATATATATATATAATTTTTTTACAAAATATGTAAAATTTATTAAACAATATTTATTTGTTCTTCTTAAATATACTTTCATTCATTCATTCGATAATAAGTAAAATTTAAATGCGATTTTTATTTGATTGTAATTGCTCGCTTCAAAATACAAGTTGAAATTTGTCTAAGTCTAAAAAGCGTGGCCGTACTGTACGAATATATATATATATATATATATATATATATATATTTAAAGGAATTTCTCGAAATATTTATCGAGTAGTGCGTTGACATGCCAACTGTTGAATTCCATTCCTTTCTCTCTTTCGCGTTAGGAATTCCAGGAATTCCGCGAAAAATGTTCCACGTGTTGGTTTTTTGCTTCTTTATATACATGCATACAAACACACACATACACACAATTTTAACAAATAGTTCAATACCGAAAAATCGGTCCGAATAAACTTCGGACGGTTTCCAAAATAAATATGCAAAAAGAAATTGCACGCTTTAAAATGCATCATTTCTATAATATCAAATACGATATATTTAAATCGTTTTAATACGAACGATTATATAATATTTAAAAAAAATATTTATTTATTTACTTTAAAAATTATAATAAAATATATAAGACATATTTTATGACTCGTTTATAATTTATCGAAATTATATGAAATGCAGTTTTTTTAAATGGAAAAATATAATAAAACTATTTCTTTTATCAGTATAAATATTTGAAATAAAAATTTTCAATTATATAATTATAATAATAATAATAAAACTTTTTTAACGTAATTAACTAGTTTTTTATAAGCTTTCTTCATGTTGAATTTTTCGATAATCATTTCATCGAATAATTTGTAACTTTATGTCAATTTTATTTGAAGAGTTACAATTATGACCAGTTTAAAGAAGGTAGAAATCGTCGACAGAAAAATAATACTGTTGTCAAGATTTGCATAAACATTAAGAAATTATACATCAACACTATAATTAGAAATACGCGTTTTTAAAATTTAATAAAATATATATATATATATATATATATATATATATATATATATATATATATATATATATATATATATATATATATATATATATAATAAACCTTGTTTTTCCATTAACCACGGTTGCCACAATGTGACGTTGAATTTCGGCGACTTCGGAGGATCCATCAGAAAATATGGAAATTCACTGTTACGACACTTGTTATGTAAAAAATTTAAGTATGGAGAAAAATCCATACTAAGAACGAACGAGAAAAAAAATAACGTTAAGATATAATATATATATATTATGATAAGATCTAAAAAAACTTCGTCGCAGATGATGTAAGAACGAATAAGACTATCGGAATTAATTAATTGGTAGAAAACAAATCGTGGGTCAGTTTTTCAATAGAAAATCAAAATCAAAAAAAAAATAAAAAATAAATAAATAAACGGAAATCGACACTTCCAAGAGCGTCTCAACTCAGGTATGGCTCGGCGCCGACTAAACAAAAGTCAAACATTAGGAAGGAACAAATGAGAGGAAAAAAATTGACCGCGAAGACCAGAGAGCTTCATTGAGGATACGCGTCAGGTGTCGTGAATGTGTGGCGTCGAGTGCCGAATATCGGGTTTTTACTATGGAAATTATCGCACATGTTCGCCGACGAGACGCGTACGAAATTTACGCTTTACAAAAAAAATGAAAATAAAAATAATAAAATCGAATTATTGGTGTTATATCGGTGTCGAATCGAACAATCTAAATTGTTGGCCGTTTCTGATATATAATAATAATTCAGAAAATTGATTCGAGAACGGTCGGATCCTCGAAGGTGAAACCCCTGAAAAGGAAAAGAACAAAAACGCATTTCTGGGAAACGATTGATTTCGATCGAATTTCTATAATTTTATTCCGGGAATTCCTAATGAATACGAAACGATTTGTATATATAATAAAATTCATTGCAATAACAATTTTAATAAAATTCTAAAAAAAAAAAAAACAGATTGAAAATTTGCAAAACACGTTCAATTATAAACAATAGGACAACAAAGTTGCAAAAAGTAATTATTTGAAATAATAGTCAATGATCGAGTTCAGTGGTGTAGTATAAAAAAAATCAATTTAGAAAAAAATAACCTTTAGCCTGCTAGATATTATTATATAATTGTGTAAATATATGTCTATCGTAAAATGAAAAAAATAGTTATATGGTGGGTAAAATTTGAAAAAAAAAAGTTTTTCTTATTTATTTATTCTAGTAGAAAATTGTGTGTGCCCCCCTCCTATATGTGGAAAAATGTATGGGTATCGATATGAATCTCATCGAAAATATGAATTAATAATAAGGGAATAAATATTAAAAAAAAAAATGAGATAAAATTGTAATGCAGGTGCGAAGAAGTATATAATTTGGAACGAAGCTGTGTGTATGTAAACAGCGATAAATAACCCACGGGGCTGAATGGTGGACTTCTTGCTGAGAAACAATGTGCTACCGGTGTTCACATTTACATCCGGTGTTTCATAATTGTCAATAATTTATCGCGGCCGTTTTGTAAATCGATATAATTTAGTAGGAATAATATTTTCTTTTTTTTTGGAGCTGACCACAAAAAAGATTTTTTTTTTTGATATTTTTATCTTGGAATTTTTAATAAAACGATGGTAATTAAGCTTCTACGCGGATTCTGAGTTTCTGATTAAACTAGTTTTATTATATTGAGTAATCTAGTAAAAAAAATATATATATGAAAGATGACGTAATTTATATTGAAAATGTAAAAATTGTAAAGGAAGTACCAATTTCATAACAAAAATGAAACATTAGGCCCAGATGATATATTTAATATAATAATAGTAGTCGGTTGGGGATTCGTAATGTTCGAATTTGAACCGCCACTGAGCATTTGTGTGTTTTCGAATGAGGTCTCGTGTGTTGTATTTTTTGAATATTGTCGATCGTTGGTAGACCGGTTAATTGGTAAGGTCTGTTGTTCTGAACGAGCCCTCGGGGCGATCCGAGGGTCGTTCGCGTGATCGAAGAAGGTGGAGACCAGAATCACCAACACCAAAGTGGAAACAAGCATATAGAAGTAGAGGAAGAAGGCATATGAAGAAGAAGAAGAAGAAGCAGCAGCAGAAGCAGAAGCAGCAAGTAGACGATTTCGCCGCAAGCTGACCAGTCGAGATTTGTGAGCTAAAAAATTACGGTAGCCGAACAAATTATGACGATACACCATTATTATTGTTATTAAATTTTTCGGGATTCTTTCTCAGAATTTGACAATATAAAAATGGGCGTGTGTAAAAAAAATCAAATCAATACTAGAATTTTTCACTCTAGGGTGTTTTTGTAATAAATAATCGAACGATTCCTATATAATGACGTCCGGATTTTATATATATATATATATATATATATATATATATATATATATATATATATATATATATATGAAATTATTTTTTAAAAACGATATACTAATGTGATCAAAAAGTAAAGTGAAACTCCCGGATATTAGGAAGGCAGGTGAATTGTAAATTATTTTTCCTAGGTTGATAAGACTGTATAACACTTTCTAAGCGTCTGTTTGTCAAAAAGTTTAATTATTTTCGAGTTACGCGTGTTTTTACAACTCTTGTTTCCTTCATCACGAAAATGCACCATGTCATACTGCACTGGTTCTTCGCGACTTTATTGCCAAAAACTCGATTCATATCGTTTCGTAACCACCGTATTTGCCGGATTTAACTCCGTGCGACTTCACAACTTAAAAAGGCCAATACGGAGAAGCCGTCTTGACACGATTGAGGAAATGAAACCGAATCGAAGAAAGTCTTGAAGGCTATACCGGAAAAAGACTATTCCGACTGTTTCGAAGATTACTTTGAAAGGGATGAAATTGATTTAGAAGAATAAAAAAAGAATTTACATTTTATAAACAAATTTACCTTAATTTTTGATTAGCGTTATATAAATTTTAAATTACCTATAAATATAACAACAATTAGTTATGGATAATTAGATCCATTAAGACAAACTGAATATGACGATGTTAAAATTATTTATTTACTATATTGGAAATTTGTCTAGTTTTATAATACTTTTTTTCTCAACTATTAATGAGATTTTCATCAGTAAAAATTCAGAAAAACGTTACAAAATTAAATCAATTTCCGTTAGGATGTTTCCAATCTCACTTCGATTTCATCAGATGGTTTATTTAAATAATTAGAGTAATATTTATTAATCAAAATAATTTCTTCTAAACAATGTTAAAAATTAAAATGTTATAGTTAAAGTTTATTTTTCTTATATTGAACTTTTTATCTTTCAGGAATTTTATCATGAATTATCAAACGTCCTAATTTTCTAATACTTTTTTTTTCTATATAATATATTATGTAATATGAATAAATTTTCATAAAAATATATATATATATATATAGCGAGTAAATATCAAAACAGACCACAAAATACTATCGTGCACGTTTATGAATGGAATTTGAGATTTTTGAGCATTTTTTAAGGTTCTTTCAAGGTGGGACAGACAGCCTTTGGGGCAGGTTCGTGTTGTGTCGATGTAATCTCCCATTATTTTTTTTCATATATATATATATATATATATATATATATATATATATATATATATTCCTTCTTTTTGGTCAATTATCGACCCCATTCAGGCAGAAATCGTTTGATCTCCATTCAAGAAACGAACGGTGTAAAACAGTCGTCGTTAACGCATGGCACGCGAAACTTTTTATAATATCATAAATTTCTATTGAATTATTATAATATGAACTGGTAAAATATAATAGATTAATTTTAAAAATATACATGTATATATAAGTCAATATTTACGGAAAAAAATCCATTATGACCGAGAAGTATTGCGTTATAAGAGAAGAATTCCAATGACACGTTTTAAATATTGAATTTAATGAAAATAATAGCATACGAAATATCCATTGTTGGGAAATAAGTACAAGTTTACGAAATTTCGATATAATTCATTGTTGGAAGAAAAGAGGAAAGAAACTACAATAGATTCGATTCTGGGAAAAAAAATGCAACAGTGCAAATTAGCAATTTTCCGTAAAAAAAATATGTTTAACTGCAAAAAAAAAATGAAAAAGAATCGTGGTAACATTTTTTTTTTACGATAAGATATATAATTATTTGAAATTTTCTATAAGAATTAAAATATTGACGTTACCTGGCATTGTTTTAATAAGATCAAAAGATTGTTGTTTGTTCGACCTTTTTCTATGTTTTTTTAAATACAATTTTTTTTCTATACTCTTCGAAAAGGGCCTTCCCAAACAAGAACATAAAAAGTTTGAAAAGGTTGTATAATTTTTCATTATATATATATATATTTCGGATATAATAAAAATCATTCGCATCGTAAAAGAGAAAAAAATGTCGATATAAATAGGAAATGATTAGCAAAAAATTGGAATTCTTATTTTAAGAATTTATATTTTTTTAGAATATTTTATAGTAATTTTTAAGTATGCATGAAAGTATAAAAAAAATATTATAATATATATTTAAAATATATTTTAAATTGGAACGTATAGAAAATAATTTATAAAAATATAATTAAATAAAAAATATTTTTTTTAATATTGATATTTTTGAATAAAATTTATAGTGACATCTATATAAGTACTTTTATATTAAAATAGTTTTTATTAATATCGCTAGGGTTAAAAAAATAAATAAACGGAAAAATGTACATACATTCATTTATAAAAAAAATATCATTAAAATTCCATAAAAATTCCAATTAAAATCAATAGTTATAGAAAATAAATATAAATAAAGATTATTAAATTACAACAACTCAATATGATTTATATGATAAATATGTCGAACAGTAAATAAATGTGAAAATAAGTGAAAAATTCACTATTAAAAATATATTAGCAATGCCATCGGAATTTAGGTTTTACGCGAACCGTGCTCACAAATGAAAATGTAAATAGGAAATGATGCACGCGACAAAGAATTCAAACCGATTTTGAAATTAATCGTTGAAAAAAATCATCAAAATTAAGGACTAAAAGAACAAAAATACCGACTAGAAAAATATCAATAAATAATCGCACCGATTATATATAAAAGGCGTGTAAACAAATCGATTACGAGCGGAAAATTGGACGAATAATTTGTTTTTAATATTTCAAAATAACTTATTTAATCGATATCGACGTTTAAAATAAATATTATGATCGCGATTAAAACTTCGAGAATTTTGAAAGTATTATTGGCATCGTGTTTAAACATTCCATGATATTACTATATAATAACGGTAGTAGTGTTTATGGCCAAATTTGGCGTTGCCGCCATATTGTATATATGGTCGGTTTAATTTTTTTTTTTTTTTTTTTTTTTTGAGAAATAAATTTGGACGAGCAGCTGATATTAAGAATGCTAGGATGGAATTTCTTCGAATGATCACAATAAGCGGCACCTGCCGCTCGAAGAACATGCGTCGTCAAACGGCGCGGAACCTTTCTCGTTTCAGTTTGACACCGTGACGGTCAAAACAGGTGAAAAACCCGACCAAAACAACACAATGGAGAAAATGGCGCCAACGACGCGTAACAGCTCTACAATAATTCGTAATAATAACGAAAGGAAAGGAAGAAAAATACGAAATATATATAAATATATATAAAATATATATATATATATACGTAGAAATATATACACGCGCGTTTTCGCATTGATCATTTTCCCTTTTCATGAAAAAACAAAGTGAGGGGAAAACGGAATGTATATGATAGAAAGAAAATGATTTATCGATTGAAAATTATATAATTAAATATTTATACGGAAGAAACTTAAAAAAAGTAAGATATGTATAAATTTTTTTTAATGAAGTTTGAAAGTAAGTTAATTTGGAGACAAACATAATAAAAATCTACTCCTATTTTAACAATTGTGTGTAGATCAAAGAATTTTAATCGATTGCTTTTCCACGATACCTTGTCTCTAATGTAAATTTCTAAACTTGATATATTATCTATAATTTACATAATACAAATGTTTCTTCAATGATAACTGGTTTATTAGATAATATGGCACATTATCGACAATCGCACTTTAACGGCAACATATACGAATTTTAACATACAGATTCATCCGTAAAAGAAATAAATAAAATAATATAATGATCGGCAATGCACTCGTAAAAGATGAACGTAGTATAAAAAACCGTTATGAAGAAAATAATAGTGTTCGATACGTGGAAAAATGCGAGATATTTATTTTAGATACGAAAGATATTCTCGAATAACCCCATTATCGGATGTGTAATTTTTGTAGAGAAAATAGATGAAATAGTCACAATTATCATACGCATAACGTAATAAGACAATTATGTTGCAATGCGTTGTATCGGAAAGCATTTGAAGAATTTTTCTCGATAATCTTCAACGCGTGACGGTGAAAGTCCTTAATAATTAATTATTGCCGTCAAATTAATATTCGATTTTATTATATTATATCGGAATTTACGTAAAATTATACGGGCAGTCGATTAAAAATTATAGACGAAATTTTACAGAGATGCGATTAAATTTATATATGTATAGTATTTAGATCGAAACAATAAAATGTCGATAATATAGACACACAATGAAATTATTAATGTATTTTTCTTAACGTTTACTTTTTTTCGCGATCTCTACGAAAAGAACAATGGATACGATTCAAGAATTCATTGTCCGTTATATTGTTTGAATTTAAAAAGGAATACGATTCACAACGACGAGAAACATTTTCATTCAGACAACTGTGATATGCCATTTGCAGAATTAATATATGAATTCTTAGTAGCCGATATAATGTTGAACGGTATATATATATATATATATATATATATATATATATATATATATATATATATATATATATATTTAAATTGTAACCAGTTGACGTCAAAGGGTTTAAAATATAATAAAGATTGGCATTTTGTATTAAAATCTTTTCTTAAATATATATATATATATATATATATATATATATATATATATATATATATATATATATATATAATACAACTATCAATCTGTTTTTAAATTTTATTATTAAAATGGCATATATAAAATTTTCTCGTGACGTTGCAGTGGAAATTTAGAGGAAAATTGTATTATATAGAACAGTAACGGAACCATTTTGTTTCAATTGAACCAATTCAGTCATACTTCGAATGTCATTACATTAATAGATTTCTTGCACAATTTTTAATGCGTTATTATTATGAAACGTATATTTAGTGTGGATTGTTTCCTTTGGCGGTCTTGAAAGCATAATGATTACGATATACTAATATGGAGTGCATGGAATATTGTTTTTATTAAAGATTGATTTTGTAAGACGGTTAGCTGTGTAAATATTAATGTCATACGAATGAAAAGATTTTATAATTAATATTTAATAGTGTCTTATAGAAATTTATATTAATCTTCCTTATATGGTGGTTAAAAATAAAAGATTAATTAATGCCATTTTTCGATTAATTAATGCATCATAATTGTAATAACAAATTAGACATCATTGCAAAGTAAAATAAATATAGTCATGATTATGATATTTTAAATCTGAGAAGAAGACACGCATCCGCATTGTCGACGATAAACAAACAAACAAATTTTATTTTTATATAATTGTTAGAATTTTAGTTGTTTTAAGCGAATATAAAATAAAATAAATAAATATCGATAGTAAAATTAAATGTGTTGTGAATAAAAGAGGCACACGCGACAGGCGAAAGTGATTTCAGCAGTGAAGAGCAAAATGCCTTTGCATTCCTAGTAGCGTTTAACACGTTTTTATCCGATGTCACATTCGGTGACTGTGGCAAAGTTGCTTGACCACGATTACACAATGGCCAATAAAATAAATAAATAAAAAAAAACGAGACGATTAGATAATTATCGATATGATCAGTTCGCTGACGATTATGCGTGGCTTTTTTTTTTGTTATACCCACGAAAAGATAAAAAAAATGGCTATTAGGCACTATAATTTAGAATAAATTCAACGTGGTTTTTCTTAGGCAAACTTCACCTCTCCACGGTCATTATGGTCGTTCACCGTTCATTCGTGTGCACGATGCGAGACGTTTCGCTTTTCATAAATTAATTAATTATTTAATTGAGGCTTATCAACTTTGCTGAAGCGTCTTTCACGCTTTCGGGATTCGAATGTGGTCCGTATTCGACCTTTGGGGAGTCATTAACGCTATATGTAAACCTCTTCAATTACACAAATGTCCATATATATATATTTTTTTTTCAATATATCAAAGTACAATCAATAGTATTCGTGTGGAGTCCTAAAATAAATTTAAATCAAATTTCTCCCTCATATTTGTAAACGTGTACAGAGAAAAATAATAGGGGAAGCAATACAAAAGAAAGTTAATTCAACGTTGCCTTTTAAATAAATTTCATATTTGACCAAAATTATATATACCATATATATATATATATATAATTATAAATAATCTTGAATATTATTACATAAAATTAGTCGCGATAGTTATAAATTTACTTAAATTATGATAATTTTATCTAACATACTTTAATTTTTATGAAGTTATGATAAGTTATTTCAAGTGATCGTATGATGTGTGTATGTATATATTTTTCTAGAAAAATAATGAAAACATACCATGTGTCAAGAAAATACGTATAGTTAAAGGTAATTGAAGATCCCTCTTCCGTGAATCTAGAGGAAGTGCCGATATACATGTAATTAAAGGTTATTAAACTTTAATGTTAGACAGTTTAATAGAAATACACACGGAAACCAGTAAATGGTTTAGGCATCGAAGAGACAACATAGAATATAAAATTTAAAGGTTGTAACAATTTTCGTGCGATTAGAACAACGTTTACTTTATAATTCACAGTTCCGATGGTAACGCGTTGTAGATTTTATAAAATAAAGTTGAAATTATTTAATATTATTAATAATGTAATATTGCGAACGTGTTTCGTTTCATTGATTAAGTCAGGTTTGTGATTTCTTCTCTTTTGATCTATACAAGTATTACGACGTTTTATGTACATATTATGAATGAATTCCACTAGAAGTATATCTATATACATATATATATATATTAAAAGAAAACAGTACAGATTTATAAACGATTGAAAATTGACTTATTGAAAGAGATCGCACAGTCGAACGTCGTTCGCTAGGTGATTATCGTAAAACAGTTTGTTATTGGCGCCAACTGAATTCCTATCGTCGATGGCTCCAAACGAGAAACGTTCCATCGAGGTCCATTTACCTTGTGGACTTTCATTATTGTCGATGCCTTAGACACGGGATAACAATAATCGAAGACGAGCATCGAACCGATGATGGAGCACTCGACTACCATTATATTATATATATATATATATATATATATAAAGATTCTGGATGCCTAGTGTTAAGTAGAACAAGAATGTCAACACAATAGAATTCCTCAAATAGCATTCTTTAATAATAATAATAGATGAGATGCTGGCCGCTTCTGGCTCGTTGATCCGGTCGCAACCATTTGGGAACCGTACCGATTCGTTATATATACTATATACATATATTTGGGAAGCCTTCGTCACCGTTATCCGTAACGCTGTTTGTTCTACGACAGAGGTCTCAAAATATTTTTATAATAGTAGCACATTTAAAAATCCTCGATATATATATATATATATATATATATATATATATATATGAATTAAACTCGAGCTTCATATAAAACAACGATTGTAATATAAAGAAAAAAATATATTTAACGTGCGCTACAGATGTTAATAATATTTTTATTGTAAAATAAGTTTTGTATTGTTAAATATATATATATAAGATTTTAAGAATTTCATATACATATATATATGCGTATTCGAGCGCGGAATCTTTTTCGCGATTTTAAGTGATGTGAAAGAAACACCGTTGAATTAATCATTAATCTTAAACACTTAAAAATAGTGATTCTGACGTCTTAAAAATTCTCACCTCTTTAGCATCATCTTCAAATAGAAAATAGTTTAATGTAAGAGAGAAATATATATATATATATATATATATATATATATATATATATATATATATATATATATATATGTGAAAATAAAGATAGATTTACTGGGTGCGCGTGAATGAAAACGGTTATCGTTTAGAAAAATTTGAATATGACCTATGCATACCTTCAATATGAGCTTATCATATAACATGTATATATATATATATATATATATATATATATATATATATATATATATGTTATCGTTAAAGTGCGCAAATCGATACTGTGCTAAATTACCTAATAGATTTGTTATTGTAAAAATTTTGTTTCTATTTCTCTTATTATCTACGTAAACCATACATAAATTAGATAGTTTAGAAGTTAAATAATAATGATAACGTTGATGACGTAGATAATTTATAAAAATAAGAACAAAAGCAATAAATTTACATATAATAATATGAAATCGTTGAAAATTTCCACCTATGTACTTATTTATAAATCATTTTTTTTAATTAAATTTAATCTATTTATGATTATATTCTATAAAAATTATATTTTTATATAATAATAACTAGTCTATGATGTTCACACATTACTTAGATTATCTGACGCAATAACAATTTCCGCACTTTAACGGAAATATTTATATAATATATATAAAACACAATTAAGCGGAGAATTTAAGAAGAATTTAAAGTAATCTATTATTTAAGAAGTAGTAAAATGAATAATAAAAATTTTTCATAATGATTTGTGATAATTTGAATTTTGACCTTCTAAAATGGGCGCATTTATATATGTTATCGCCACTCCTAATATTTGTACGAATTAGTCCTAAATTTATAAATAAAATATTACGTCACATAAATCCTATATATCTAATCATTATTCTATTAAATTATATATATATATATATATATATATATATTAAAATATAGATAACATTGTTTATATTTAAGTCACAAAATAACTTTCTACATATGATAGATGATATATAAAATATATAAATAACAATACAAGATTAAATATATCCATTTAAGATGTACTTTTTAATAAATAAACTATATAATTTCCGATAGATTTAAACACATTGACTTTTAAATTTAGGTGAAAGTGTTCGTTTTATTCATCATCACATTGAATTCATTATCGCGACATATTTAACATATTAAATTAATGAAATTGTAATAAAAAGAAATCAACGGATTGCTAATGAAATAAATATATTATATACGTCACAATATGAAACGAAATATCGAATTTTATATTGCATTAAATAAATAAAATGTATGAAAATAAATTAATAAATAAATAAACGATAAACAGACAAGTTTGCAGTGTAATCAATAAAAGTTGTTAAGATAGTTTTCAAAAGAGAGAAATATTTGAATTATATCATTAAATATTTTTTTTCTGTATATGAAGAATACAACTGATTTCATTATAATAATAATGTATTCTAGAAAATAACTAGAAAATTGGTAACGAGAACTTTATATAGTTGAGCGAAAACTGTTTGTATATTTACAATATAGTACATAAAAAGAAACCGGTGGTCGTATAAATCATGGTCTCTCTCTATCTTCGAGTAACATAGAGCTGGTTTTTATTTATTTATATTATATATATATATATATATATATATATATATATATATATATATATATATATATATATATATATATATATATATCATGTTGAAGGACTTGACATGTCAGCGAATTAATACGATTTTTCATAATGGAAAAAATTCTAAATAGTGATGAGAATTGTTAACATGATAAAAATTTGTCGAATTACAATATATTTGATATAAAATTATAAATTTTCGATGTCACCGATGCGAATTTTTTGAAGAAAATCGAAATCGTTATCGGACAACGAAACGGATTTACACGATTCACTATGAAATAGGCGCAATAAATTAAAATGGACGGTTCGCGGATACGAAAAAAGAAAATAAACATGCGTTCGTATTTATTTATTTATGTATAAAATATTATAATATATGAAACGTAGAAAAATGAAAGGTCGCCTTAAAGATTCGACATTGTCGAAATATGTACAAATATATATGTATATATATATATATATATATATATATATATATATATATATATATATATATATATATATATATATATATATATATATATATATATATATATATGTCGAGGATTGGCAGGCGTGAAAAACGCATCGGAATGCGACCTTCTTCTTCTCGGATCGCGTTGATCGTTTCGATGACCATCTTGGTCATCACAATGGACAACGACAACTATATAGTGGTAGTTGTCTGCGAGGAAGACGACGACGACGACGATGATGAAGAGGACGAAGACAAAATTGCAAAGCAACAATTTTCGGACAGTTCAAAAAACCGGCTTTCGACTGCAATCGGTCCGATAGATCGATCGTTCGTAATTTATCGAACGCGAAAGATAAATTGTGAATCGTCGCAATTAGAATAATGGCGCGCGTTAAATAATGTCGAAACGCTGGAGAAAAATAAATGGAAAAAAATCGAAAATGCAATCGATTAATAGGCACTAATTGTGCCAATGGGATTTATAAATTGAATTAATTCTCCGGTTTATAAATGAAATAATGGAATTTACAAGATTTTTACATGCAATCGACAATTTCAACTATGATTTTTATATATATATATTTTCAATCAAACATAACAATATAAATATTTTATAAATTAAAAACTATTTTTTTAATACTTTATTTACTATATTATATTTTCATAATGTATTAATAGTCGACAAATTTACATAATCGTAAACAATATTTATCGTTTTAAATTTCCATAATATATACAATATATAGTTATGAAAAACGAGAAGGAAAAAGTTTTCTCGCTTAATTAATTGAAACTGTTTATAAATTTTCATTCATAAAACTCGATCGTCTATTTAGCGTCTCGTTTTTCTTTGTGTAAATTTGACCCTAACGGATTTCACTCGCAATAGGGGTCCATTTTTTTTTTATTCAGAGGGTAGAAAGCGTCTGCCTCATCGGTTTAACGATAAACCCGGTTCAGTTTATATAACGATTAATGAACACGTTACGGTTATCTTAATATATATATATATATATATATATATATATATATATATATATATATATATATATATATACACACAAATATATTTATATATAAATATTTATAAATATATTTTAATAAAATAACGATAAATCATCGTTCATCTTTAGATTCGCCGTTCATTACAGAAGTGTGAAAAACGCAAAGAATTCCGTGAGCGTTTACACTGCAAATTGGCGAGATCGTGTAAAATTTCGCGAAAAATTAAATAAACGCAATTGAATATTTGCAAAATATGCGCAATGCACGCGAGGCCAAAGAATACATTATAATTGAATAAAAACAATAATAATAATAATAATAATAAAGAAAATAAAAAGAGGACGACAACGACAATTGCACCCGGCGATTGAACCATTGTTGCAAGATGCCCTCTCAGTGCAACAACAAAACGATAACCCGACAACGATGTTTGTTTTTTTTTTGTATGTATTTATATCTATTGTTCACTGATGAACATGAAGAGTTTACAAAAGGTTTATTTGCGCGTTTTGAACTTGCCAATTGACAATTTGCACCGTTTACGATATTACCGATTATATGATGTAATGTTAAAAGTCACAACTGAATACTGTATGATAATATTTTTGATAAAAAAGTAAGATGAAATTGTCATTTAAAACTCCCGAGTATTAGGAAGGCAGGTAAATTGTAAATTTTTTATCCTAGGTTGGTAGGACTGTCTATAACATTTGCCAAGTGTCTGTTTGTCAAAAGGTTTAATTATCTTTGAGTTACACGTGCTTTTACAACTCTTGGTTCCTTCATTACAATAATGCACCATGTCATACTGCATTGATTCTTCGCGATTTTTTTGACAAAAACTCGACTCCTATCGTTCCGTAACCACCACCGTATTCGTCTGATTTGGCTCCATGCGACTTCTGGCTATTCGGCAAACTCAAAAGGCCAGTACGGGGACGCTGTTTTGACACGATTGAGGAGATAAAAATCGAATTGAAAAAGGTCTTGAAGGCTATACCAGAAAAAGACTGTTCCGACTGTTTCGCGAACTTGAAAAAGCGTTGGCAAAAGTGCGTTTTATAGTTGAAGGGGGATGAAATTAATTTGGAAGAATAAATAATAAAACAAATTCATCTTACTTTTTGATCACAGTGTTATATATATTATACTGAGTGACATCGCCAATTTTGATTTTTATATATTAAAAGTGTTAATAGTTAAAATCCATCGAATTATAATTATCGGATTATTATAATGATTTGTTTGTGATGTTCGCTCGCTATTCTTAATTAGCACCTTTGTTCGAACGATCAAAAACATATCGAGAAACAACAGTTTAACGAAAATTAATTCCGGAAAGTGAAATTCGACATTAATAATAACGATAAATGCAAAATTATACGATGAGGTGAAAGTATACTTTTAGACAAAGTGTCACTTTAAAATAAAAATCGAAGGTATGCATAAATTTTATGCAATTCCGCTTGAAAAAAAAATATATACTATATATACGCACAAAAAAAATCTTATTTTTATTATATTATATTATATATTCAAATATTTGATGACGTATATGTAAAAATATTCATTATTGAAAATGTCCACGTATTGATATATAAAAATTCACCTCAAGGCCTACGCAATTAACGATGCACTGATTATATTATTACATTTATTTATGTCGATCGTTTACTATATGTTTAATTTTCGTTTAATGCGCGATAATAAGATTGGCGTAAATATAAATTTATCATAGATGAATAATTCGAATGCGATTTGTTTTTCTATCTATTTTTTTTATTCGATAATTAGAAATATTTAGTTGGCGAGTTAAAGGTCGCACACGGTATAATTATTGCAGATGGTAATTGATATGAATTGTGAAAGAAAATTTGGCAAGTTTTTCAATATACGCAAGTATAAAAAGTGTGTGTGTGTGTGTACATATATTATTACATACTTTGCAGTAAGTACGCACCGACTAAATGACCATGGACTTCTTTCAATATGTTTCAAAATTACTCTTAATAATAATAGTAAATATATATATATATGAACGTCACAATTGCTATATCCATGATCCAGAATATGGTCTGGAATTTTTTTATATTGCGATATTAGTAAAAAAAAAAGAGTGAATTTATCTTAAATTATTATTATATATAATATATATAGAAAAGATAATTTAATTTACTTTATCTACATTATAAAAATATTCGTTTTAAACAGTTACTGTGAAGAGATTATTAAAATATTTTAGTAATGCATATTATATTATTTTAGGCAACTATTCATGCAGGAAATTCCGGAATATTGACGATCTTTTTAGCGATTTTTCTCATATCTGAAGTATTAAATGCTCGCTACTAAAATATATTCTCAAGTTTTCAGTATTTAAATGTTACGCTAAAAACTATAATTTTCATTATATCAGCACTATATTAAAACTTCATTATCGAATATATTTTCTTTGTAGTATTAAATATTTTTAAAATTCGACTTGCGACGCCTTATTGACATATTTCGAAGATCGAGCGTGATCTTGTTCTTCGGACGATGTTTACAACGAAATAGTTACTAAAAAAAAAATCGGCAAATAACATCGAAAAACAGACAAATATATCTAAAAAAAAATGATAATAACGTAGCTGCTGCTGTTGCTGAAGCCAGCGAGAAGAACGTAGGCGAATGCGCCTGGTGACCGCATACCAAACTATGGAATGCGGTCCGCCACGAAGCGAGCGTTTCCAACGCGAGAACGTCATAAGCGACGCGACGTGCCGCGAGAAAAAAAACGACCGTATATACCGCGATAATAAGGTCGAATATAGCGCGCGCGAACGTCCGGTGTAATTATCGCTTTATTCCCATAAGGCAAGCGGTTTCCCTGGACTGAACGTCACAAAAGACGCGACAATGACGAGGTAATAGCGCTTTTGTGACATCGCTAGATAAGGTCGCGTTTCACGTGCGCTTCGATTTTACGAACGAGAGCCGATTTCGGTCCACCGGACGAATTTCCCCCGTGTCCGTCCGAAAGTCGAAAGCGCTTCGGTTCGAAAATCGCGACTCTATGGCGATTTTACAACAATTGAACTGGCGTATGTCCAGAAAACGTCGGAAAATATTTGAAAAACGCAAGAAGAGGTCCTCGGCTTTTCCGCATTTTATTTTTCACGACGAAAAATAAAAAAATAAATGGTATATGCGTATCTATAAAAAAAAAATAGCAGGAGATACCCGCGATGTGTCACAACGTGAATTTGTTAAAATTTCCATGAACACGAACGAGAAGGTTCTAGATTTACATAAAAACGTGATAAATGCATCCGGATGTTCTATTATTGCTCGTAATATTATTATTCATTCGATTGATAAGTACCGTTTAACCTATTGAATGGCGTGCTCTATTTACTGGAACCAACTTGAGCGAAATTCTTTCAATTTAATTTTAAACATGTGATCGTACATTTTTTCGCTTTAATCAGAGTTCATGTGTTTTATATGCAAAGTATATAATTTAAATATTGTATATTTAATTGAGTTTCCTTGTATCGCATAATGGAAATGATGATAAATTCATAGAGTACAAATACTGAAAATATTGTATTGTAAATAAATTGAAAATGTCATACGTTTTATCAAACTTTCGATTGATTATTCGATGCTGAGAAATACATAAATTCATATAATTGTTCCGGTAATATTAAATTATATTAAATTTGTGCTCGTTTAAAACGCAAATCGCATGAATGAAACGCACACGTTACTACGATTTTTTTTTTATAAAAAAATGTGTTAATGGTATGGAATTTATCGCGAATGCGATGAATACAAATAATAATTTAATTAAAACGTAAATTTCAATCGTTCACGACGAGCACGTGTAATTTTTGCTTTTTTCTTCTTATTTTTTTTTAATTTGACGAGAGTTAATTTTAATGGAATTTCAACGATTTGTACGCGCATATATGTGAAAAGTTCAAATTGCACATGTAACAACAACATCGCGTAAAGCATTACAGGAATTTTCATTGTGCGTTCGAAAAGAGATGAAAAACAACATATAATATTAAATATATATATAAATATAAACAAACAAGATTCGATATTTATAATTTTTCGTAAATAATATAAAATTTGCTCTAGCGTTTTTTTTTTCTCTTCTCTATTCGACAATTATATTCCAGTCGCGGTCGCTTATCTCGTTCTAGAGTCGTTTTTCTGGATTAGAATCTTTCGAGAAAATGAAGCCGGATTACCATCTTTCGTAGCTGGGAAATCTGCTCCACCGTAAGACAGTCTCCATGGCGAAACAATAGATCGTTTGTCGAGTTATTCGCGAACGGGAACGAAACGGTCGTGAGAAAACCGACTCAAGAGTGACTGATCATTGAGAATAATTGCTTTTCAATCAACGGATAAATACACTTGTGTGTGTGTGTGTGTGTGTAAAGTGAGGTTTGATCAAAAAGGTCGTGCAATTATAGAATTTTTTTTCGTTCTAGTTAAAGCGATTGAATATATAAATATATATTTATTATTATATAGTATTTTTTTAAATCAAATTTACATTAATGTTAATTAAAAAATATATATGAGAAGCTAATGTAATGTGAAGCAAAAAATAGTAATGTTCCAGTTAAAAAGTAACTCAAATGGTTTATAAACGGTGCAAGTTCTAATGCGTCAGTTACAAATGAGAAATTGAAGGAAATTTAATTCTTTTATTAGTCAATATTAAAAATATCATAGTATATATTAAATAAAAAAAAAATATAATATACCATATATTACTTAGAATATAATAGTAAAAGACATTTAAAATTTTACAAACTTTTTCATTAAATTTACCATTGTAATAAACTAGATAACTAAATATTTTTATTAGACACTAAATAAGAAAATAAAATAAATTTAAACGGAATTTGCGGTCCATACAATTTTAGTTGTTTTTTTTTGTCTTACGATCTATAAAAATATGCACGTACCCATCTATATATTTATAATATATATGTATGCGTTCACAATAAATTTTAAACATTTCAAATTTCACTAAATCTTCAATACACACTTGGGTCTCAATTCGGACACTGGCACTTTATCAAGATTTGATCTATTTGTGAAAGAATTCAATTGAAATTTGAACGCAAGGATTGTTCGAAAAAAATCATTTTTGCGATATTTATCTATGATAAATGCAAATAGATGAAAGCGTAAAAAATATATTGACAATGTATATATTTAAAAAAATCATAAAAATTAATGGGAAGGCTGTTTAATAAAAAAAATTGTAATGCACTTTATTGGAGACAGACGACAAAGCGTCAGAGAAAAAATGATGACAATGTACACAAATATGTACATTATATATATATATATATATATATATATATATATATATATATATATATATATATATATATATATATATATATATATATATACATATATACATATTAAACCACTGCTGCAGATTTATTTATAAATAAGAATCTTGCGATTTTGTACATATGTTAAAATAAAATAATATAAATTTGGCGTAAAAAAATATATTTAAAAATATTTTCACGTGTTTTCAAAGAGCGAATTCGCCGTTATTCTTCTTAAATACACTTTACAAATTTTGCGAAGTAAAAAAAAAAAAGCGAGATTATAATATAATAACGTATCCGATTACTTTTATATTATATTCAAATACAAATAACGAAGAATGCCAAACGTGAACATACATTTATATTTGATTATAAACAACGTTAAAATACCAAAAATAAATGAGCGAAAACGTAAATAAGAGATAGTTTATAAAGAATATATATATATATATATATATATATATATATATATATATATATATATATATATGTGTGTGTGTGTGTGTGTATTTTTCATTAGATTATTTTCTTAATTTAATTTTAGTTTTTTTTTTGCTGTCAGAAAATTCCACAAAAATATATATGAAACGAATCGTATCTTTGTACTAAACAAGCATACGATATACCGGATATACTATGTTTTTTTAATAGATAAATATTAGAATTACTTCGAATTATACAAATTCACTAAAAATTATAACGATTTAGTTTATTATATATATTTTTTTAAATAAAAAAGTATTAACATACCAGTTTCATCCACGGATTCCGGGTTAGAAAACGATCTACAATGTTGTACCATTGTCGCAGCACGCGAAAGCACTTCTAAAGGCGACTCCACACTCTCCATTTTCTTTTTTTTATATTAATTCTGAAAAATAAAATATATGCGTTATTAAATGTGCGCATCATCCGATATTAATAATAATTCATTTTAATGTCATGTTTGTCGACGTAATCGTTTTGAATCAATTAGTAAAATTTGTCAAAATTAAACTGTTATCTAGACATATTTATGAGAGATGTGTTATTTTTTTTTGGCAGTGGACCACTGATATTTTAATATATATATATATATATATATATATATATATATATATATATATATATATATATATATATATCGGAATTCCCTTCTCTATTTTCAGATTTTATTGTGAATATTTGTTATTGAATATCAAATCGATATCAAAATTGTCGAAGAATGTTTTTTAATGTAATTAAAAAAATAATAGATATTAAAATAAAAATTAATGCAATAATAATTATTATTGATGATCATAGCAATTTGCTGAAATAATGCCAAGTATTTTCAATAAATAACAAGTACTGTACGCATAAATTGATACCTTCTGGCAAACAAAAACAAATTAAAATCGTTTTAATAAATATAATTAAATAATCGTTTCACATATTATCTACAAATAAATAAATATTAATAAAAATATAATATATAAAATTTTTAGTTAATATATAAATTCGATATATTATATAAAAAAAGTCGTTAGATTAAAACATTTATCTGGTAAATTTAAACATAAAGATTTTTATATAAAAAAAAACGATTTTATGAATTACCACAAATATTTGTAAAATTTTTATATTTCGAAATTAAAAATATGTCTGTATGTAGAAAGTTCAAATAAGTATATATACTATTAAAAAAAAACAACACAATAATGACTGCTAGATATATTTATATATTATTTTATTGCACCGTAAAATGAAATTTATTAAAGTTTATCCGTTAAAACTATCGTTTTATCGGCGCGATTCTACAGCAAAGATAAACATATATTTAAATAGCAATAAAACCGACCTGTGAAAATATTCTAAGAATGTTATAAAAATCGTATATGTATATAAAATGTGTATGTTCATTCATTATAAAAAAAAATGTCAGAAATTTTATATAATATTAGTATGATATTTGTATTATTGAAAAAAAATACGAAAATAAATTATAATGAATTATATATATATATATATATATATATATATATATATATATATATATATATATATATATAATGTATATTATATATGGTATGTGCACAACGGTTGATAATTAAGTTTATGATGTTGTTAACATTTTTAAAATAGAACAGTGTGTGCACAGTTTACGAAAGAAAATATACACGGTTTCGAATAAGTTTTACCCGGATGAGACCGCCCCTTGAAATAATAATAATAATTAAAAAAAGAATATATATATATATATATATATATATATATATATATATATATAAGAATAACGCGCCCGACGTTTGAGGGGTTAAATGCAAACATATGTCAAAAATGCATTCCCGTAGTTTTTTTCATTGGCTTGTAAAAATAACATAATAACCCGCACGATGGATGTTAGAAATTATGAAAGATAAAAGTTAATTTTGTTTACTGCAATATTATTATATATAATTGTGTTTTATCAATTTGAAATTGTCGGTTGAAACGGTCGAATGTAATTGTGTTTATTTATAATCAAGGTTATTGAAAATATTCCATAAATGAGTTGGATTATTGGAATTTTTCAATGTCAAAGCATCGAGATGCATTATTGAGAGGTTATTGAAATATGAATAATAAAAAAAATAAATTAATATTTTTGATCTCACTTTCAGATCAGAAAAATTGTTAAATCTTTGATTTTTAACATTTGTATAATATTTAGATTTATCATGAAAGATGAAAAAGGGTGTAAACTATATTATAGCTTTATAGATATTAAGATAAAACATAAGAAATTATCTTATATTTGAATAATTGTTAGAATAAAAAGGAATAATTATTTTTTAAATCTGAATTAGAATAAGATTGTTAAAAATAATTTAATATTTTTTTAACTAAAGATTTTTAATCGAAACATTATAAGTAAACGAGTAAAATATAATAAATCTATATTGATTTTATTAAGAGAATATATATATATATATATATATATATATATATATAAATGAAATTTAATAAAAATAATCCATAATGTTACCGAAAACCAAACATAATTTAACTTTTGGATGCATTTTACAACAACATATTGCATTGTTTGCATTGCTTTAAAACCGCCGCATTCTGGAATTCAAACGTTTACCAAACTATAAAGATCCATCTGATTCGGATTTGGATCGTGTGGTAATAAAAATTAACCCAGTTTTATCATATTTGGTTTTCATAAAAGGGAAACGGAATGCACACAATTTTCTTGCTTTATTTTTTATTTTTTTGTAAATCAAAAGCACGCAAACGGTAGCTTCTGGTATTCCACATACAGTGGAATGTTTATCACATAACACCCAATAAATGATATGTCAAAATTTATCCATTATAATAATATAATGTACAGTTTAATATTCATTACATAGTTGTATAAAATCAGTCACATAACTATGCAATAATTTACATAATAATATTATGATTTATTTCATAAAATGAATCATAACGATCGAACACATCATTCGTTCAACATTCATAACGTATATAAAAAAAATAACTACATTCTCAAATTAACTATCTTCTATTTGAATTTAAATAAAAATAGACATTTACCATAGACGGTTTTATGTAGAATTCATTAGATTTAAAATTATTTTTGATTGGTGCAATTTACCAGAACGACACCGTTCCGAAAATAGATATTAGTACAAGTTGAGTAAATTAAATAACAGCTATGCAATATAGACATTGCTTACATATATGTATAATAATATACGTATTTTTTTGAACTCTATCAACAATGACTTACATAAAAGACTATTTTATCTAAAAATACACACACGAGTTTTATGTGTATTTTGGAGACCTTATCGTTACGAAATTAAAGCGACGATGATTAACCGCTTAATCTAATCTTATTATTTAACATATTTTAAATTTAAATAATAAATTAGATCTTAAATATATATTATATGTATATGTAAAACATCAAATATATTATATATATATATATATATATATATATATATATATATATATATATATATATAAAGTATTAATACGAGGTTTTTTGTGTGGTTGTCGATGATTTTCAAGTGCATTCCGACAGGTCGTAATCATGTATTTTGCGGTAACTCTACCGCTGATATTACATACATAATATTTATGGATATATTATATAATATAAAATTACGTTTCATGTATATATATATATATATATATATATATATATATATATAATTTTTTAAGATAAGGATTATTAAAGTAACATGTATATTTAATAAAAAAAGGGTGAATTTTTTGATCTATTCTACTGACTGTTGATTGAATAGATTTTTTAATTTTGTCTTTTTTTGACCACTTTTTGAATTGAAGATTGTTGTTCATTCACAACAATTAAATTATTTTAAGAATGATCGAGTACAATACGGGCTCAATATAAAATAGAGTGAGACGCTCACCATGCAAATGTAGTTTGAGCAATGCTGACGATGACGTCATGAATTGTGTGCACAGTGATGTTCTCGATATACTTTCAACCCCGGATTAATTATAAATCCGAATTTTTAAAATTTTCATTATATAATATAAAACATTTTTTTTTAGTTGTAATGGTATCGTGATCTGAATATTTCTTATATGGCAAAAATCTTCATAACGTCACTCTAATATTAGGTCGAGATCTATAAATTAAGAAACCCTATTTTATTATATATATATATACACATATATATAAATATATCGATTTGAAAGTGAGTTACCACGTTTTTGCTATAAACCAGAGGGGATAAGTAACCTTTTGTGCGAACGGAATGTGGACGAACACGAGGGTCGCGGCAGCTGCGCCAAAACATACGTTCTTTTTCTCAACATGTATATAAATATATGTACACGTTTTCTTGTACATGTGCACGTGCACATGTACACGTGAAATCTATATAATAATTCTATATTAATTATATATTTATATCATTCTATAGTAATCGCTGTAAACTGTTTGATTTATTCAAGAATAAAAAAAAAAGAAAAATTTCAAACGACTCGTATTTGATATGAATCTAATGAAGATTGGTAACGTGTTTGTCTTTTTTTTGTGATTAAATTAAGATTAAAAAAAATAATAATCGTTACAATGCTATTAAGTTTAAAACGTAATATTTATTTAATTTACATACTAATTATTGTCGAATTAGGCGAAGAGTTTATCACATTAAAAAAAATAAAATATCAAAATCGAGTTTTACAAAGACATATAATACATCGGTGAATCCTTATTGAGTATTTTAGATCGTTCTGTTATACAGGTTATACTAGTAATATCATAATCTATGCGATTTCTACGTTAATTATATTAGAAAGTCTTATGAAATGGATCAAAATATTTCTTGAAAAAAAAAACTTTTAATATACCGATCTGATGACAAATATAAGAGTAATTATATACAGTTTTTTTTTTTGAAATGCGAAATTTCGATAACGCCAATACGAAACGTAAAAAGCGCGCGTTCTTCGAAGCCTACGTCATATTTGAAACGCGATGTTCATTTTGTTATGGTAAAATATATATTGAAATAATTTAAGATAGCAAAAGGAAATTCCATATATTTTTTTTCTTATTCAAAGATATTTATTTAGATAACAATCGTGATTTACTATTGAATATTTATATTATATACATTGTATATAAGTTTTATACATATCATTATGAAATATATATATATATATATATTAAAAACATTTAATGTTATTATTTATTCATTTAGAAAACGATAATACTGATAAATATGAATTATATATGAACGTTATAATACTATATGGACGATAAACAGTTATCACGTTGTATAATTTTTCAGAAATATAATGTAAAAATACATAATAATAATAAAATAATTTATCAGTTAATAATTATATTTTAATGTTTTTGTATTGTTAACACCGTATAATCGACTAGTAAACATATCGATAACAATAACTATAATCGTTCTATGGAAAATTTGCAATTGGTCATAAGATTTTAATGTTTGTGTCGACGAATAATAAATACAATTTATTATAAATGATAAATAATGAGTAAAAATGCTGATAATAATGCTGTAATGCCAGCTAATAAACAATCGTATTTATACATGTCGAGCATCGCATGCAGTAAAATAAAATAAAATAAAACATATAGCCGCCATACATAAATGAATGAACGATAAAAAAGCATTAAAGGCTACGGACTTAAATAGGTCGCCTTATCAAGGATTCGGTGTACGTTTTTTGTTTACGTAAATAAAATATATTTAAAAACAATAATTAATAATATTAATTGTGAACGATATGAATATAAACAGATATATATATATATATATATATATATATATATATATATATATATATATATATATATATATATATATATATATATAAATATGAATGAATATATACGTACATAATATTGATTTTGTGGATAGATTGTCGCCCGCACACAAATACGACAAATATGCGCGCGCTGTTTTGTTCAGGAATGCGGGGCGATGTGGGGCGCGCAGTTTGAACGGTGTGCCGTGCGATCGGAGGGAGGGGGGGCGCGCGCTCCGTCGGGGGCACGTCGGCGAGGCGGAGGACGCGCTCGAAGGGCGGAGGCGCCGCACGGACGACGATCGATATACTGAGGAATGCGAGCGAAATACGCGCACGCGCGATAACGTGTACGAACGCACGGCGCGACCGTTCGGACCGGCGGTCGCCGATCAATTGCGCCAGTTTGACATTTGAGCGGCGGCGCGGCGGAGGCGCGCCTGGAATGCGGACTATGCCAGTGTTGCCACTATATAAAAAAAACAACAAACCACCAAACTGTTGATGTGTACACACTGATGATTATTAATCGTTTTTATTGTGAATAAATTATATTACGATAAATATATGTGAGAATATATATTTAAAAAATAAATAAATAAAAATTATATTATAATATATAGCGAATTTACTTTATATTATCCATATAAATAAAATATACAGAGTGAATATTTTTATTTTTAAATTATAATCAACAAAATTATGTATTTTTAATTTGTTTCAATATTAATAGTAATTTTTATTTTATCTATATATTCATAATTATTTTTAATATTAAATAAAAGGAAATGTTAGGAATTTAATTTATATTTTAATAATTAGAAACTTAAAAATATAATAATAAAATCTATTATTATTATTTTTTTAAATGATTTTAGATATTTAAAAATCATGATTATAAAAGATTAATTAATTAATCAGTATTTTTTTTCAATTATTATCAACGTTTTTCTCTTTTTACATATCTTAAAAACAAAATTATACTTTATCTTGATATTTAATAGAACTTATAAACGTTCCAATTGATAAATATTAAACGATAATAATATTAATAAAAAAATATATATATATATTGAAACATTTATGAGACAAAAATCAAATTATACATGATGATAAATCATTGATTAGACAATATCACAACATTTAGCCAGTGGCGTAACGTGATAATAGGATAATGTTAAAAAATAATAGTGCAATCACATTTTAAGTATTTATTCATTATAGTGCGGGTTACATTTAAACGATGTTTTTAAACTCTTCTTATAATTTTGCTATATCTATAATATATAATATACACATATATAATATAACCACATGTGTATGCCTGTATGGTGCACAAAATCACTAACAAATAAATAGCATGCATATTTTTTTACACATATCACAAAATAATTTTTTTTTCAACTAAAACAATGCGTATTTTTTTAATAATATAATTTATCAAGTAACATATTATAACAGGCATATAGAGATTTTAACTAATGATTCAAATATATCTGATATAATTTCCCACCTTTTTAAGATACATATAAGAAAATAATATAATTATAAGGTCGTATATATATATATATATATATATATATATATATATATATATATATATATATATATATATATATATATATATATATATATGCATATGTATTTTCTGTTAAAATTTTTATTTTTTTATATAGTTTTTTATTTATTTATTTATTATTTTTTTTAAGTAAGAAATATTAAAATTTCAATTCTTTCTATCTATTCGTACGGCGTTCTCATTATTTTTACTTATTTTTATATGTAATAAAAATTCTTACGTTAGTTTTTTTTTAGTCTTGCGAAATCTCTCTCGTACAAATCTTAGTATTTTTAGTAAGATTTCCCGAAAACCGTACATTAAACTTTTACTTATATTTTTTCTTAAAAAGTCGTATCTGTTGAAAACACGCGCAGAATTGAAAAAAATAATATTTTTTTTGACATATCATTCTTTCTCTTTGAAAAAATTAAATAAGAATATCTATTATCAATATATTCTTTAAAAATATATAAAACTTATATATAATATATATGTATGCAGTATTTATATATGTAATACAATATATTTTCGAATTGGTCAATTCTTATAGGAGAAGAAATTTAATTTTAACAAATATCAGTGATGACAGTTTTAAACTTTTCCTATAGAAAAGAGGATACATTAAACATTACCCTATGCAAAATATCTTTAATAAATTCAGAGATCGGCAACAATTGTTTTATTATGAAATAATAAAAATCTTATAAATCTTTCCAAATATATAATATCACCAAGTTTAAAATTAATTTTTATACAGTCATTATTAGTCTCTTTGATGCAATCTCCAAATTTTTAATTATTTTTATTAACATTAATATTTAAATGTAATGATTTTTATTGTATAAATAATACAAGTGATTGTTGAAGAAGTCGTTTCGTTAAAAATATTTATAAAAAATTCTTTTTGGAAGACACATAAACTTTAACGTAAAAACTAAAATAACTAAAGAGTTAAAAATTGCGGTCTGAATTACTAATCGAGTCACTAACTTTTTCGTTAACCTTCAAAATCAACGAACACCGAAAAAGTAAATGATATATTAGGCTCGAAAATTTTATTGAAATTTTAAAATAAATTAAATTTTACTGAAAATAACATATTTTTTTATATGTATAATAGTTTTAATAATCTTACGTCACTTTTTAAAACGGCAGATCTCAAAAGTTTTCGTAAGAGAAAATTAAAAAATAAAATTGTGACATTTCTAATTAAAAATTCATTCGATAAAAATGAAAAAAAAATACAATTATAAAACTGAAATAAAAAATATATTAAAAATTCATCGCGAAAACGACTTTATTGTTATCGAAACATTTTTGCCGATCTCTAATTTATCGATAAATTTATAATGAAGTCTCACTAATACATAATAAATAGGTGATCAGGGAACAATAGGAGTTTTTTGTTTTTGTTGATAGATTGCTTTTTTTTCCACGAAAATTACAACTAAAATTGCTTTAGAAGCCTTAATTCGCAAATAGGATCATTAGGATTCCCTGATTTCCATTACTTTGTGTGCGAAAATAAAATATTCGTAATCGTGCGAACATATTTTTATAAATATATTATTACACGTTTACGAATATTTATCACATTTATATTAATACATATAAATATATATATATATGATAATGGTTACAATTAACACTTATCGATGGCAATTTTCAGTCAGGAATGACATTTGGAAATTTTATTTTTTACTTTACATCAACAATTTAAATATATTTTTTTTTGGATCTTTCTACAGGTAACATTCAACTAAACATCCACTTTTATTAATATACAGAGCTTCGCAATTTTATTTTATTTTTTTTTATTATTATTTTCCACTAAATGTTTCAAATTATTAATACAATATATATATATGCGATAATAAAAGAAATCGTTGTTTTCAAAGGATGCATTCTATTTAGAAAATAATAATAGATTTATGTTGCTTTTTTTATTTTATTTTAGCAAAGCTCAGTAAGTAATCTACAATTTGAGAACTTTTTAAATGACGTATATCATTGATTTTTATTTATAATATTTTTTTATAGAAAAAGTAGGCATGAGTTGTATATATTATAATATAATCGTGATTAAAAGAATTTATTAGTTTTTTTTAATTTTATTTTTAGTAAACTTTAATTGTATCTCAAAAGTATTGTATCAAATAAAAAAAAAATAGAAAAATATTCATTATTATTAGATTCAATGATATACGTTATTTTGATTAGTATGATATAAGTTAAATTATTTATTTTATTTTTTTATTTTTTGCATTGGGAAAATCTGAAAGAGTTCTCACTTAATAATCTGATTGTGCGATATTTATTGTTTCGTTAAAATACTTATTCATTTAAAACGTACAAATTATCATAAGCATAAAAACGTATTCATTTCCTATTTATACGTTTTAAGCACCTTCCAAGGAATATTTTTGTAAAAAATAAATAATTTTTACATTATAATAAACGCATTTTTTAGTTCATAGGTACGAGATTAGTTTTGGATCGAATTGCTGTTGAAATAAAAATATATATATGTTAATATATTATATAGGCTTTAATTTTTTTCATCGATTACTCTTGGTATTCGATTTTATAATAAGTATTATTATTCTAATTATTATTTTTTTAATAATCACTATAGAGGAATTTCGACTATGCATTATATCGTATATATAGTAAATTATTTGTGTTTTATTGGCAGACATTCTTGTCGATGGCATTTTTAATAGACGAAAACATTTTTCTTTTACTAAAATACACTTTTAAAATCCATAATAAATTGAAAAAAAAAATCATTAATATTTTTTTTCGCGTATTTTTAACGGGACCGTACTCGGACCGTGTACTATGGATTAGATATATCTAAATATTAATTAATTTTACTCGCATATTCTCAGCTGAATTATCGATATTGTATTATGAAGTAAAAGAAAAATACGAGCCACCAATAAAACATTAGTTTCTACTTTTACATTTTCATGAACGAAAAGAAAAAATACATTATAATTAAATAAAAACAGTATGTTGACAATAAATTATCGGGATATTGTTTGACGAAATTTGGAAAATGGAACGGAAATTTATTACATATATATATATATATATATATATATATATATATATATATATATATATATATATATATATATATATATATATATATATATATATATACTAAGAATATTTTTTCCCATATAAAATCTATTAGGGCAACCAATGTAATAAAGCACTTACATAGTTACTTCGAGATCATAAGATTTGATATTTTATGCTTTAATATATCTTGATTATTTTCGTATATGTAGTTGTAGGCATTGTTTTCTTTTAATTAATATTTATTACATTGGTGTTTAATATATATATATATATATATATATATATATATATATATATATATATATATATATATATATATATATATATATATATATATATATATATGATAATTTTACGTAAAATTTTTTTGGATTGGATTTATAAAATTCACATACATATATGAAAAAGTAAATAACATTTTTTTCGTATATTTAAATACTTTTTAAGCGCCCGTGGATTTTTTTTTTGGTTAAATTTATAGGAGTGTAAAATTTTATTAATTTAATATGTCGTCGTGGCCTAATTTTTCTTTTTTACAGTAAATAATTATATATATTTTTTACTATAAAGTGCGTTAAATTAATTGTGGCAATAATATATTTATGTTTAAATATTAAAGGACGGATAGGTCAAATATAATTATTAATTTACTTATATATCCGATTTCAATGAAAGATTTTTAATATATTATATATATATATATATATATGAATATGAATTTAGTTTTTCTTAGAAATTTTTGGATAAAACATGCGAAAGTATTTCAATTGAAAATATATTAAAAATTTAGAGAATGTACACATTTTTCCATATGAAAAATAAATTATAAAATAGATTCCCTATATTGAATCGACTTCGAAAAAAATTTTCGCGCCATATTAAAAATTTTAAAATACTGTTTTTTTTTAATACACACATATATATATATATATATATATGTTTATAAAATTTCATATTAAATATAAAATATAATATTCCACATATACGATATATAAAAAAGAACTGAATATAATATAGTATAAAAAATAATTGCATAAATATGTTACTCTCGTGTAAATGTTCTTAATTTAAAAATGAGATGATTTATAAAAAAAAGAAAAATGAAACGGTAGATGGTCAGATTCACTTCCTGAAAAAGAAAATTGTTATTATTATAATATAAGGGAAGCTTTATAGATTTCGGAATACATGAAAATATATTGCAAACGACACATTATGAATACACAATTCGTATACAGAGCATAATAATAATAATAAAAACATATAAATACAATTGATCTGGCTGCATACATAAATGACACAAGTTTTTGATTTTTAATCAATAAAATATATATATATATATAGATATATAATAAATTTTTTGATGAAGTAGAAATAATGAAAACATATCACAATATTGTTCGTGGTGAGGATGAGAAGTAATTGTTCATCATACTAAGTAATCGTAGGGCGCACTTGTGTACATATATCTCCTTAGTTATGGTTTCGTAAATAGTAATGGCCTCGAATATGAATGGATCTTACTACGGGGATCGTATTTTAGAAAAGCGCTACTTGAATTAGGATGTGCCGTTGATATGGGTGATATTTTAAGACCACTTTTATTAGGAATAATTTCGAATGAACTCTTCTGTTCGCAATCGTCCAAATCAGTCTGATAGCCCATGAGCAACGGTCTCTCTTGAGAATTCGATATTTTCCTATTGCCAATAAGGCTGACCATTCTTTTCGGTGTGGGAAAATTGAGATGTAACGGTCTGGTCGAGGATAACGTTGGAATTTTTCTCGTGGATTTTCTGTCGTCTTTATATATTGAAGTTTTCAAAAGCATGTTACTCGTGGACGTTATGGTATAATTGGAAGAATTGGAATAATCACTGGGGGAGGGAAATGTTGATGTGTAATGCGCATTGTTATGTTGATATCTGTGTATTTTATGGGACATTCTCGAAGATATATACGTGGATAATATGCCACTGTTACCACATATCGTATTTAAATTTCCTGAATTGAAGGAATAATGTCTTCTGGGCGATGCGAATCCAAAAATACTATGTTTTTGATAGAAGGGTATATCACTATCGGCGGGAAATACACTATCATTCAATATTCTACTTTCGTTTGGTTTATAATTTTGATTTAAATAGTTCGTGGATATTGGTTTTGAGTTTTTTAAGCTACCGAATATCTTGATCGATATTTTCGAAGAGGAAACATTGGAATTTTGATCGTAGTGCGGGGATCTGGGTCTAGAGTTACTATAATTATGGTTGCTTCTTTTCGGGAAAGTATCTTTTTCTATATGAACCGGAACTGTTATTTTACTACTTGACGGCGATCTATATTCCATGTTGTTGTTTTCACTATCATGTCACACTTCTTGCAGGAATTTCACTGGACATATTCCCTGGCGATTGTCACCGGATCGGATCATAACCATTCCGTCGACCTCGTCACCGATCTGGATAACTATTTGATCGCGCAAAAGCATCAATCCGTTATCTCCATCGCTGACCTATGAGGGACAAAGAGACATGTCAGACGAATAGTTGCCGGAAATTATGTGAGAAAACAACGAAATTTACCTGTAAATTATGGATGACTTGCAGCGGTTTCTCTCCGGCTTGAAGCTTAGTACAATATTTAGATGGAAAATATCCTACTCTACCTAAACATTTACCCTTCCACCAATCAGCATTTGATGTATCTATGACAGTTACTTTATAACCAGCTTTCAAATCGAGCTCGTCTTGATGACGAGAGTTGAAATTGTAAAGCACCACGTACAGGTTGGTCGGCAACAAACGATGCGGTTTCTAAACAACACATTTATATTTTAAAATATTATAAATATTACATAATAGATATCAGTGGCGTATCTGTGGGGAATTAAGAAATAATTTAATTTAATTTCTAGTTAATAAAATTATTATTTTTTAAACACAAACCGTATTTTAATCCTTCTGGGAGCACTATATAAAACCGCATATTTTCCTTCAAACTTTGCGCGCTAAATAATCTAATTTCTCAAGTATTTAGAAGTTGTATTTATTTTTTAATTTGTCTTTTATTAGATTAAATCTAAAGTGTGCCACTGATTTATAATGAAAACGATTTTTAAAATACCGATTTCACAGGCGATGGACAGGGACTGGCGCTCGCAGAAGAATAACTCTTGTCGTGTTCATCTGGAAGCTCAACACTATTCATTCTCATATTCCTAGCACTCAATAAACGTCTATTATGTACAGGACTCGACGGTGCTGTAAATTATATTATATAATTTACAAAAAAAAAAAAACAAAAATGTAAGAAAAACATAAATATAAATAAATTTACGCAAAGGTGTACTAGGTAACATTTGTGGATAGAAATCAAAGCTCGTTCCGTATTATATATATATGTTAAAAAAAGAGCTAGAGCATTCAGTGGGTTGGGGGGAAGTATATCATGTATTTTATCAGGATATTATTATTGATGAAAAAGAAAAAAAAATTAAAGAAAATTTTGAAATAAAAATTCATACTTGATTTGGATTTGGCAGAAATTTTGTTGCAAAGCACATGCTTACTACGTCTAACATGCAAACCCAATTCGATATTTGCACCTAGATTATATAGAAAAAATAAATATGTTAATACAACAACAACAACAACAACAACAAAAATAATAAGATTAATAAATGAAATCAAGCAAAAACGAAAATTATCGATGCAATTCAGTCGTTTTGAATTTCTGCTTCAGATGTTTAATATATAATATATAGAAACAAGTTGAGTCGTCGTGAAATCATTCACACGATTTCGTGAAAATGAAAAAAAAAAACAGAAATAATCACACGTGAAAATTTGGCAGATTTGACTGGTGATGGTGCATTGAAAATTCCGGAAATAGAGGGAAAAATAATCATGCTTCCACGTTTATTTAATGTATTTTCAGCGAATATTATTATGCTCAAAGTACCTTAATAAGTATATATAAATAATCTCCGATTACGTTTAGAGCAATATTAATGTTCCACTTTTAGCATTAATCTGATTATAACGTGATTTATATAAATAAAATATGTTTCAAAAAGGGATTCATACATTTTATAATCGTCAATTAATTGATTTTAATATCGTTTTTCCATATATATATATATATATATATATATATATATATATATATATATATATATATATATATATATATATATATCAAAGTAAGTCGACAGTTGAAATTGCTATGATATAAAATGCTCATATTTATAACTGATTAATATTTTAGAGATTATATATATATATATATATATATATATATATATATATATATATATTGAATAGTATATTGGGTATTTTTGCATAATAATATTATAATAATTGATGGTTTAACAATTTATTGTAAGCGAATTTTGCTATATTAAGCGAGCGTGGAATTATTTATTATACGCACACAAATAGAATAGACAATAAAATTTCGTTATAACTAGGAACGATTATATCTTTAGAACGACACAGAGTTTTGGTTTGATTCATTTCAAAGATACAACCGTCGAGTTAACATGATCAAAATGTTCACAGTCCATCTATTGTGCAAGTATTAAATGACAACATTAAATTATTGATGACATATTAGTAAGGACGCAAAGCACACGCAGAAGTGACATCCATTTATCTATTAATTTTCAATCCTGTCGTACAATGTAGTCGAGCAGAGTTCATTCCCAATGATGTTCCAGGAGCTGTTCCAAGACTGGACAATGCTCCAACACCATGGCCATCCAATCTGGTTCCGGGTCTTCGACGTTGTTCAGAGCTCTCGGGAGAGTCCAGCGATAGACTCTTCATCCTAAGGTTCAGCTTTTGTCTTCTCGGTGAATGCGGTGCTACAATTCCCACAAATTCAACAATTTTTACCCCCTCTTTTGCTACATATCAATATAAAAATATCTATTATCGATAATTTTGTTATGATCTAAACACAAAATCATTCAATTCTTTAACATTATATAAATATTCATGTTGAAAGAATTAGATTTTGTGTATTTTAAATCTACATAATGTAATAATAATCACTAATGTGTAATAATAATCTAAACGTATTAAATATATAGCTAATAAAAATAAAATCCAGCATGCAACGTATATATGATAGATTTTCACTTAAATATATAAATGTATAATTTAATACGAATAAAACAAAAAGAAAAACGAAGCCTTTTATACAATGTGCCGGTATAATAAAATAATGAAAAAAAAAATCAAAATAAACACGAAAAATTGTGCGGGAAGCACAAATGAAACAACAATTACATACAAAATCCAATGTGCAAGTGCTTCGTGTTTATAATTTTTGAATAATAAATATATATATTTTTATATATTTGAATAGTTTGTGAATTGTGTAATCTTTTTCTATTTTAAAGGTCAAGGGTTAAATCTTATATGGTCAGTGCTGTGTGTTTTGGCGGTGAACAAAGGGCGGCGGCGGGGGGGGGGGTGTATGTGTGGGGGGTGGAAAATAATTTATATTTAATAAATATCGAGTAAAAGATGAAATCGGTGCTCGTTTTACTTTCAAAAGAAAAAAAATTCTAAGTATGTTTATTCGACAAATAAAAAAATGTTTCATATCATTCAATATATCTAAAAATAAACATTTCAATGTTACAAATTCTTTTGCTTATTCAATATATTGCCAATTTCACGAGAACATGGAACTGCCGTCTTTTTTTCTCCTTAGAATAAATTCGAAGAATTTAATTTTAGAATATGAAAGCACGTAAAAAACAAAGTCTTACCGACGTGAAATATTTTATATCTGATTTATTTATAAATCTATTGTGATGAAAAAATGGCGAAACAATTAGTTTTTTATAATAATATTTTTTTTTTTGAATCCGATTTAATTAAAGTTCTTTTCGATTATTTTTAGTACAGCGAAACTTGTCAATTTGAATGAAAGTTTGTGTGCATAGAATATTTTTTGAATACACACTTCATATTTTCTCAAAAAATGAATGTGTTCTGAATGAAAATCTTTTTATCTTTCTTCAATAATGAACCTGTTTTGAATGAACATTTTTAATTTTTTGAATCAGAGGACAAGAATGTTTAATGGAAAGAATGTGGTCCAGATATTTTGACAGATACATTAATAGTTTCAAATGAATTTAACAACCTTAAATTTTTTACAGACATTATGCATACAATAAATAGAAAATGTAAAACCAACAATAATTATCTACTAATTTTTTAATCTATCGTTTTAGATTGAATAATTAATTATATTGCACATATTTTCTAGATCGTTTAAAAATGTTCAATTCGACAAGTTCCAGTGTATTATATATGAATTATTTTTTCATCTTTCTTTTCGAAATATCTATTTTTTAAAACTTTATGAATATTAAACTGTATTTACTATTTTCGATATCGAAACGTTTCATTCTAAAATTCACACCCTTTGGTGTATATTTTGGTTTTAAAAATGAAAAGAACAAAAATAACAATTTTTAATATTCTCAATGAAATTAGCAATATCAAAATTTGTACAAAAACACACTAGAATTTTATTTGTCATTATGTAATTGTCGCAAATATACGCGCGTGGATTCAATATTACTGAAGCTGAAATGAATGTAATACTTCAAAAAAAAATGAAACATAATGAAAATGTATCAAAAAACTACAAATTTTCATATGGACATGAAGGGAGTCATCATCAATCGAAGTCATCGATCGTCGACGATCAACCATTTGTATTATTCACAAAATATAATGTAAAAACGAATGATATGCCGGATCGTTCGTTCAAATTCGACTAGATGGCGCTCCGCAATGTCTCACCGTTTGCGTTTGACTCCTTTGACGGATACGAACGCGCGGCTCGGACGAATTTGAACGCAATTTGGACGAATTGGAACGAAAGATGGACGGCTTTTTTTTTAAATATATATGAAACTATGGGGAAAATGTGATTGGAAAATGGAAAAATTAGTATACCGGCTATGGGACTGGCGCTCTCAGACTGTCGCAACATTAGAGCACTGGTTGAGCACTTCATTGCACTACCTGAACAGAGAACGCAACAAAAGCCATGTACGGTCGTGTCCATAAAATATTTGTTTTTAATTACCTTGGTTTGTCGGTTACATATATATATTAAATATTAAAAAAATCAAAAAAAATAAACTCCTACAAATATGTATTATATGTACATATATATATATAATATTTATATATAATATAGGGTTTTTAATGTAAGATATAAGTAGTAAATCTATCTTGAGACATGCAGATGAGCAAAAAGTTCGTGCATAAATAATAAATTTCATTACATTCAAGTCAAATTGCAAACGTTGATTTATAATTTTACATTACCGAATCATCATTTCTAAGTTTAACTTTCAGTATTATTTTTTCTATTTGAAGAATTTGATTTTTTTATATAAATTAATTTATCAACTTGATCATTCAGTACTTTCTGCAATGTTAATTTTTTTTGAGAAAAAAATGCAGAACTACATATCAAAATAATATTTGATTTTTTTTGAAATATTACTATTTTAAAACACAGCTTTTATTAAATAATTTATTGGACACAGAAGTAATGAAAATTATTTCATAACGTGTGAATCAAATGCAATACAAAAATTAAGCAAAAAGAAAAATACATGCCATGCAAAAATTCTAAAATACGTTCAAAATGCAATCAAGAAAAACTTTTCAAATATAAAATCAAAAATAAAAATGTACTATGCGTATTTTTGAAAACCACTCCTGTTATAAAATAAAATTAAAAAAAATACAATATCTAAATTTACTTACTATGGGGTATATTTTTTTTCGGAGGATTTGTTCACGTGTGTGTATATAATGTGTTGTATTTTATAATAAAATAATATATAATATAGACGTAATTTAAAATATATATATGTATTTATTTTATTTTACTATTTTCAATTACTCTTTAATAGACAATATTATCACAGATGGCAGGACATGATATACAATATAGTTTAACGAAAAAAAAAATAGATATACATATTGTAATTGAGCAAAATATTAAACTATCCCGTACTATATAAATGTTTATAAATTCTGTTCGGAAAGGGGTAGGAAAATTGGGGATGTTGGCTAAAAATGGATCAAAATATTATATTTATAAGTAATTGAATATTATTATTATTTTTTTGAAAATTGATTTATTTGACGGATTGGGCGCTGCTTGTGCTTTTTGTATTATTATTATTATTATTATTATTATTGACTTTCTTTTTTTGTGGAAATTTCTTTTTCGTTTTAACCGGGGACGGGGGTTCTTCGACATCTTGCACGAAACAAAGGGGTTGACCGAAAGGTCGAGTTCCCGTACTGGTGAGTTCTGCAAAACACGACGACAAAACGAAAAAATTGTAAAATAAAATAAATTAATAAACATAAATAAAAATAAAAACGAAACAAATTAACAAATTAAAAAAAAACACACACACACATATATATATATATATAAATAAATAAATAAATATATATATATATATATATATATATATATATATATATATATATATATATATATATATATATATATATATATATATATATATATATATATATATATATATATATATATATATATATATATATATATATGACAGTATCAAATTAAATTGAATACAAAATAGGCGACAGATTTTTTTTTATACATGTGTCGTGAATGGAAAAGTAAGCGATTTTTCTTTCATTACTTGCACGATTTAAGTATTGTTTGTTTGTTTGTTTTTATTTTGTTTAATACGTTCACATATTACAAACATGTTTCAGACATTTTAGAACATTTTCATTCTAACGAATCGTTACAGTGTTTCTCAATTGAGCGCTCATTATATTAATATCGAATTAAAAATAGCAGAAATGTGAATAAATTTAAGAACCACTTTCAATTTCATTAATAAAATAAAATTTTTATTTATAAATTATTTTAACTTTTGTAATAAAAAAATAATATTTTTAAAATATATAGAAATAATTTTATACTGTCATAAAATACAAAAAAAAAGATATTGAGAAGAAAAATAAAAATTTTTATTTAATAAAAATAGTTTTATCCGAATATCGATTTTCCATTTTTAATTCTGTCGATTTGTTAATATAATATTTGAATAAAAGTTTGAGAAACACTCTTTAAATAAATTATGTACAATATTTTATGCATTGTTTAATACACATATACATATATAGTACTATTAACGGGCTTGTTTTAAAATAAATATTATATTACACTATATTATATTTATAATTATCACCGCATATCGAGTGTTAATTCAGTAGAAATATGAAGTTTCAAACATTTAATTTTAGATTTGTTTGCGTTGAATTAATAATAAAGTTAGAAAAAGTTAACAATGAGTACTCGTGATGAATTAAGATTGTTAATTAATGAACGATTGTAAAACTTTGTTATATTAATTATTATGAGAGTTATATACGAAGAAAATAAAGTATTCTTAACATTTCTATATTTTGTTATTGTGCATTTTAAAGACATTTAAAATTAGATTTTCGGTTCAAATTTAGAAGAAATATTATTATATATTTCATTTTTTTTATTATTATTAACTTTTTAACACATAACGAGTGGGCCACGTAACACATGTTGCATTAGTTTAGCGGGACGCTTTTTTACCATATTCAAAATTACAAATATATATATATCTAAAAAAAAGGAAAATATATGGGTCGTATTTTCATATAAAAATAATAACACTGAATAAAATATACATATTATACGGTATTTATTTTTGAAATAAATATAAATAATAAATATCGTAAAACGTAATTGTATTCCTGCGTTTCCCGCATTTAACCGCGAGCCATGAATAATAATAGAAATACGATTCCCGTTTTAATTGTATTAAGAAATCAATTTAACCCTTCGAGTCTATTCTAAATATAGTAAATTGAATTTTTAATACGACGAAATAAATAGATTTGTAATTTTTAATTAATCATTTAAATTATTATAAAATTCAAATTATATAGAAAAAGAAAATTATATATTAAAATATAAAATATTCAATAGAAAAATGTAAATAAATCATAAAATATTATAAGGGAGATATTATAGAGTGTTGTTGAATCACATCATATTTCGTCGTATATTTATTGCTAATTGTTAAAAAAAAATAAAGTAATAAATGCGATATTCGCCATTATTCCACATGCCGAGATTTCTGAATGTTTTTTTTCCAGTAAACTGACCATTTTTCACTCTTTATTGGGACATGGGGAATGTGGCGCAAGGCTGTATTCCCCATTTTGAATCTTCTCGATCCTTGCGGGTTATCTTTATAAAGAAGAACTCGCTCCGAAGTGAATATCGTGTTTGATAAAAATGAACGCCAGAATCCACTGTAATCTCAGACATATATTATGCGGATAATTTCATATATAAAATATGTTTCTAAGCATAAAAAATGATGTATTCTTATATAAAAATATATATTCTGTGGTTTTTGCCTATTTATTTTGTGTGCAGTGGCAGAACTAGAGTTTTATAAAAAAAAAAAGTGAATTATTACTAATTTTGGTGAAATTAAATATTGTGCATTATTTGAATTTCTACGTTTTATAAATAATAAAATTCCTTGATAAGAAAATTATAAGTCTAAATAAGTTAAATTTAAAAACGTGTTTTTAACTATTCATCGGAATTTTCAAAAGTTATATGCCACTGTGTTTATGTAATAATATGCATGTGTGATTTTATATATCAATGTATGGATAAAATGAAATTGAGCAGATACTAAAGTTTTTAGAAAACATTTATAAGTTTCTTGGTTATTTAGTATTCTGAGAACTATAATTTGCACACGATTGGGCCCAAGACGCTCGATTGATGTAGAAGTTGAGCATGTACAATTTCATTTCTAGTCAAATTTTAAAAATATATGAAAAAAACTTCTAAAAATCAACTCAAACGTCCATCTATAAATATAGTTCTCAGGATATATGATTAAGAAAGCCATCACATCACATTCATAGAATTGAAAAGGTAATATAAAACTAGTTCTCCAGAATGTGACGGTCGGCATGTTCAATTTCATTTACATGTCCAAACATTGAAATTGTGTATATGTGGGTCCTGGATGGTGATGTGCACCTCTATTGGTATCAATAACACGAGGACACGACAAATGCATCAACAAAGCGACAACGATGGCCCCGCACACCTGTTGCACAACGCTCTCTGGCGGTGCGCACATTTAAATATGTGAAACTTTGCGAGGTTTCCGTACTTTCCGGCAGCGAGATGGACCTGTGCTGCGGCGAGTTGTTCCTGGATCTGGATCCGAACATGGAGAAACTCTTCATGCCGGCAAAGAGGCGCCTTCTGACGCCGATGTCATGGTAGACGCCATGGCGGGCGGCGCCACCTGTTGCATGCGCCATTACGTACACACACCATACACACGACAAAATGGCCACGCCAGTGCACTACTTTACGAAAGCTTTTCATACCGCGTTCATTAATCTCGTTGATTTGTGTGTGTGTTGTCTATTCGATAAGCTAATGGCTACCGGAACCCGATTTGTTCCGAGAACGCAATTTTAAATTTTATTAACCTAACCTAACCTAATCTTCAAACATGCATCATTTAATAGCTTTGATGGGATTAAAAAATATGATAAAACACGCGATATATACTGTATCGAATACTGATATTTTTCTCTGTTCTGATATGAAATTTAATTCTTTAAATTTTTATTATGGAAATTTATAATATTATGCGAATTTTATTTCTTTTAACGATTGATAATTTTTTACGTTTACTTTTAATATAATTGCAATTAAAACGAGCAAGCGATGTGAGATTAATTCGAAGAAAAAAAAGATTCAAGCCAGAAACAGAATGAATTTCGAGAGCGACTTAAACATGGTATGAAAGCTTTCGACAGATCAAGATTATATTAATGATGATGAAAGATGAGATTAAAGAAAATAAAAGAATAATAAATAAAAATTAAAATGAAAATAAAATAATCATAATAAAAGGTTTTAGGATATAAAAATTTGTACAAAATCATTGCGAAAAAGTCGAGTTTTAATGCGTCGTATTAAGCCCAATTTTTTAAACATTTAAATATTGATTATATAATAATAATAATAATAGTAATAGTCTGCGTAATATTAAGCATGCTTATCTATAGATACGAAATGCTTATATTAAAATATTCAATTCACTAAATTTTAATACAAAATAAAATAAATAAAAAAAAGCGATATAGAGAATCCAAATATTGTAAATACGTGTTATCTACTGAAATGAATTTCGTGATTATATAAAATACACATAAATATTGAAGAAAAGATGAAAATCGATAATAATAATAATAGCAAATACAATCTACGGTGAAGTGCAATTTATAATAGAAATACTAAATAATTAAATAAAAATATACGTATAAATAAAACGATTGATTATTTTTTTAATTTTTTTTTTACTTCAAACTACGACGACATTAATTACATCACTACGTATTAATATCGACACTATGTAAAAAAAATAAAAATTATTTTTTGTGATAAAAATAAAAATTAAAAATTATCAATTAATAATTATCAAACTATACGATATGTTGAGTCGATGTTTGGGACGAAAATCAAAAATCAAAAAAAAAAAAATATTGTAAAAATTTGGACGGTGTTTTTAAAATAATAATAATGTGAAATTGAGGGAAAATTCGTTTAAATAAAATTGTACGAATGTCGAACACACCTGAATTGGATGCTATATGCGGTTGATGAACACTTAGACTAGTGGGTGTTCGACTAGAAGAACCGACGTTTCGATTTTCGGTTCCTGGTCTCGATATTTCATTCGCATGCTTCAAAACTTGGTACGTGACATCAACTTCGGGGCTTCCTTTGAGGTTTTTTTTTTAATTTTTCAAAATAGGAGACAATCACGGTTAGTACAATATTAGTAGTATGTCAAATTTTAAATTTTGAAGGATAGTTACGAAAAAAAATGAGTGAAATTTATGTAAATAAATATATATTATATATAATATATATATATATATATATATCAGTGATTCAAAAAGAAAAAGAAAATAATGTGGAAAAAAAATGAAAATAGAAAAACGTTTTTTTTCTATGTTGAGAAAGAAAAATTACAAACTGAAAAGGAAAGCTAGATAAATGTTGATGTGACTGCCTTCGAGGCAATGCAAGCATTGAGGCCACATTTTGTGGCGAAGGTCGGTTGAAAAGGTCAAAAATTTCCCCCTTAAAAAGTCCGAAGCTCGAACTGAAGACGGTATACTTTTCCAGATAAAATACAAGGTCTCTATTTTTTTTTTGTGAGTGTGTTCCGGAAAAAGCTCTTTAAAATTATTCGAAACTCCAGTAAACAACTTGAAAGCGTAGGATGACATCGGTTTTTAAATAATATATTTCTTTTTCATTTACGGAGTATTTTATTGTTAAACGAAATCTCTGGGGTTTTAGACTGCTTTTTTTTTGTTTTATTTTATTTTTTGTACAACAAAGCATTTATATCGTTGATAAAATTTAAATATATAATGATAAAATTAAGTGGTGTAGTGCAAAAATAATAAGTGCCCGATTGACTTGTGAGATATATGTTATGAAAATGATTTTGTCGAATTTCGTACCGGAGCGATGTTCCTTTGCGCTCCGATCTAACTACACCACTGGTTGTATAAAACCAGAATTCATTTTTGATTCACTGAATATATATATATATATATATATATATATATATATAATGTGCATTGTTAAAAGTTTTACTTCAAAAGCATACATGTAAAATGAAAATTATAAAAATATAAGAATAATGAAAAATGTAGATACATGTTTTTTTGGACTACAATGCGGCGTTTCGTATCCATAAAAAACAAAAATAGTATGATTTTTTTTATTATTATCAGTATAATAAAATAATTAAGTTAATACAAATGTGTTTTAATCCAATCCCGTTTGGCTATTGCTTACACACAGTGGACAGTTGACTTGAATTATTTACTGCATTTTTTTTTTCAGTAGAAAATAAATCAAAAGGTATGTTAAATGTTACAAATATGAAGTAATAGAAAAAAGGAAAAATATAAAAATTTTTCAATTGGTCCAATACCGTCTAAAAATTCTATAGACTCCTTGAAAGAAAGCGTCCTGACAAGCCTCTGACCAGGAAGCCAAGCATCCGATCCAACTACTCCCAGAAAAACATTAAAAAATCATATACTTCACTCGTTAAAAATAAAAAGCCGCTTTATATTATCGTATGAACGCATCGTTTATAAAGTAAAATTAAAAATAGTATAGAAATAAAAATGAACCAAAAAAATAAATAAATAAAAATAATAATGTAATTGTATTAGATAGAAGATATAGAAGAAAAAAGAGAAAAATTAAAATAAAATATATATATAAGAGAGTGAATGATGAATTATGATGTTTGAAGTAACATGTTCTGTACGATAAGAATAATTGTTAAAATTATTTATATTATAAATCTATAGTAATATAATAGTATTTTAATATATTTATATTTATTGTATATTTTGTGGCTATAGTTTAGGCCACGCGTTATCTGAACAGCATGCGATTTGCTTTGTTTATATATTATTTGTTCTTTCTTTTTTCTTTATTTAAATATATAAAATGTAATGAAAGAAGAATATATTGTTCTATATATATAATATATAATGGAAAAAAAATAACACTCACTTTCTTCATCTTGATGCTGATCCTGTATTCTCGATTCAATTTCGGACGTGCTTTTCTGTCGCTTCAGAAATTTGGATTTGGATTGACATTTACCAGCCGAAGCCATACAATCTGAATGAACGTTCATCTTGCACATTCTGCACTTGAGCCCTTGTCTAGTATGACCTGATAAAATATAAAAATATATATCTTACACATATATTTATATAAAGCGGATGAGAAAAATTGGCGTTTCGTTTTTAGTGCTACAAGATTATCGACTTGAACTCTCGCTATTTTTTAGGTCAAACACATTCTACACGCATATTAGTGTCCTAAATAGGCCTTCTATATAGATTTTTTTTTTCTAGAAACGTTTAATTTTCACCTCAAAATATTTGTGTATGTAACGCTGTGATCAAAAAGTAAGACCTTCTTCGATTCGGTTTTTATCTACTCAATTTTGTCAAAACAGCGTCCCCGTGTTGGCCTTTTGAGTTTACCGATTAGCCAGAAGTCGCACGGAGTAAAAAAAAAGCGAATACGACGGTTGTCGAGTTTTTGGCAAAAACCAATGCAGTGTGACATGGTGTATTATCGTGATGTAGGAACCAAGAGTTGTAAAAACACTCTTAACTCGGAGATAATTAAACATTTGACAAACAGACGTTTGATAAATATTATAAACAGTTCTACCAATCTAGGAAAAAAATTATAATTTAACTGCCTTCTTTTTGAAAATGACAATTTCACCTTACTTTTTAATCACAGTGTTATATAGAGTTATAAACGTTCATCGATGAAGGATATATAAATTACTTTGTGAAACATAGTTGATCCATTATCTCTCTATGTTACCTTTATAGAGATGCGTAATTTATATGAAGGTGACAAGGTTTCAACCACTATCTCAGTTCATTAATATACAATGATTACCATATATCACATGGAGCATGTCATTCGTGTGACAAAAGTATGCTTTGATATATGGGAAATATTATTAAACTTGTCCATGTGGCTAAAGCCAAGTCGGCCGAAAAAGCTTTTACAACTCGATAAAATAATAATAATAATAATAATAAACGACCTACCAAGTTTTAATTTATCGCAAGTCTTACTTATATAATAACGGTATAAATAAAATGAAGGTAAGATGAGCGGAAACGAAAATTTATTATGTCGGTTGGTATGAGAAAATTGAAAAATATAAGTCTTAATTAGGAATAAGTGCGGTGTTCGGTTGAAGAATTCGAGCACTTTTATTATATTAATTTTTATTATTATAATTTTTATAATTACCTCTTAAAATTTGCGAGCAAACATCACAAGGGGTTATCTTTTTGTATGTGTTTTCGATAAAACTGTGACAATCCGTGTCTCCGGACATTCGTAAATCTTTTCCAGATCCATTTTTCCTATATATACAGAAAAAAATATATTAATATATTTCATAAAATATGAATTAAATTAAATAGAAGAACACTATAATAATTCTGGGATGTGAATTCAATGTAAAAAAGAATCGTTTAAACCGTGCATAAAAATTTAAAACATTTATATGCAATTCACAGTGCAATTGTGCAGATAATTGTAAAAAAAAATCTTTTTCATTTAAATATAAAATAGTTTTTCTTCTCAATTTGCTTTTATTATTATTTTAATCAATGCTAATCTTTAACAATGAATAGTATTTACTCATTTAATTACTACAAAAATATATCACTACAAATTTGAATAAATCATCACGTTTCCTAATTATACATAATTCTAATTATAATGCACAATTATTCGTATACATCTAAAAGAAGATGATATATATATATAATATATTTAATGGTAGTGGAAAGTAATAAAAGCAAAAGTTTCATAAATGAAGCACGTTCTCTATTTTTTTTGAAGCAAAATAAAAAGAAAACACTAAAAGTCGAAAGCGAAAAGGATGGAAAAAAGCTCCTACGTTTTGCATAAAATATACATTTCCACGAAAGTACGATATTAAAATAAAATATTTCATAATTTTGTTGTCAAGCTTTCACGTCATATAAGTGTAATACTTTAAGAATATCAACATGTGAAAACATTACGAAATATCACACTATATGTATATTAAATATAATATGATATCACAAAATAATATAATAATAATAAAAAAAAATACATTCGTAAAATTTCAACACACAGATTTTCAGTACATTTAATTGTATTTATTTGATGTATGCAGAGCAGGATTTATGAGAAACGAAAAATAACGAATAAATTTAAATAAAAATGATGTAAGTACACAAATTCGACATGAAATATGAACAGTGGGGAAAAAAACTAATTCGTGATAAGGATTTAAATTATATAATATATATTTGATATATTTATATATATATGACAACGATTTATTTTCACTAGTAAATTGTGCTAATTTGCATTGTTTTTTTTTCATATGAATTACCTCAGAGCAATGATTGTCGACACAGCATGGTACATTTGATTTTTTCTATGAACGGTAATGAATGGAACAAAAGAGAAAAATAAAACTGCAATAAATTCTGTCATATAATCAATAATTAAAAAATATATGTATGTATGTATGTATGTATGTACGATAAGAAAATTTTCTTTCAACTATACGTGCAACCGGACGATTGATATTATTTATTATATTATTCGATCTGAAAATATTTATAAAATTCAATCGATTAATTTATAATGGAATTTGTATTAGAATAATCGATATATTTCAATGAAAATCGACTCTAATATAAATATCTATTTCAAGGTAAATATTATTATTGAAGAAAATAAATAATTGATTATGTTTAGTTCAATGTAAAATTAACAATATGTGAATAAAATTATATATATATATATATATATATATATATATATATATATATATATATATATATAATGATGTAAAAATACTGAACGTGTCAATGAAAAACCGAAATATCGTTAAATAATTAATCAAATCGAACCTATAAATCAATGACGCTTAATGAAGATTAATTGATTTGATTTTTTTTCCGTTGAAAATATTTGGAAAAATATATTATAATGTAAACGAAGAATTCTATAATAAATCGTCCGTATTAAGTACAGTGGAATGAAATTTTTCTTTTGAGAAAATTTATGCTCAAGTGAAATATCAAATCCTTATGCAACCGCATCGATTAAACAGTCCGTACTCGTTTTCAGAAGGTCATGAAACATATGAATGTACAATATATGTATATATATATATATATATATATATATATAATACAGGTATGTAACATGAAATGTATGCTGAAAGAAAAGCGGCAGCTTTTTCATTGCACGTGTCAAAAAAAAAATATAATAATAAGAAAGAAATGTATGGAAACGAATGACGCTTCCATATGAAAGTTTTCAATTATAGTACGTATTTTTTTATATATAATATATATATTATTTATTTATTATTTTTTGGTCGAGATCAATCGAAGGTAAATATACACTTTGTATATACCATATATATATACATAATATATATTTTGTGTGACGTATGAAAAAAAATGTCTGTTTCCATCGAATAGTTACTATGGAAATTGTTACTTACTTGTCGATGTTTTGAGAGCTTTGTGCCGATTGCGACGTGGCATTCGTGGGCTTTAAACTTTTGAAAGCTTTCAGCCATTTGTTCTTCATGCTTCCGGATGACGACGACGATAATTTTCTATCCACGTTGCCCGGGTCGGTTTTGCTCGTGAATAATTCTTTCTAAGAATCAAAACAAAACAAAACGAAAAAATAAATATTAAAAAAAAAAACACATTTTAGATTAATCGATTCGTTCGGTGAAATTTTCGCGGAATTTTCCGTTCGAAAGAAAAATTCCGCGAAATCGTCAAGTGAGTGTAATGACTTTTACGATTCGATCGTTTAACTATCCAATTTCATATTAAAACGAAACGAAAATATTTGGAAATTAAAATGCCATCATTTGATATGAATATTTATTATTCATATACGATACAAAATAGCTTTTTTTCCAATAATTTACATAGAAAAAAATAAATTATATATCATTATCGTTTTTTTCTCGCGATATATGTATTTATGTAAAATAAGGCAGCGACATGTAATTATTGTGAAATTCAGTCAAATTAAAGGTTCTATAGAGAAAAACATGAAATATTAAATGATATATAATACTTTTCGTTTCATTTTTTTATATTTATATAAAATGTAAATTTGAGAATGTTTAGGATTCGAATTTATAGTAGCATTATAAATTTGACGAATTGGCATTCTAAATTAAGAATCGTTTAAATTATAAGACGGTTTTAGATTACAAGTTAATTTAGAGTTAATTACACAATCAAGAAAGTAAAAGGAAAGGCGGTAATAAAACAGTCAAAGAAGTGGGATTAGTTGAAGAAGGGCAGAACTAATCCGGATTGTGCAAATAAAACTCTTAGAAAGGATTGCAGGGAAATTGTATAGCGAAATGGAAGTAAATTATATATATATATATATATAATTTATTGTGAACAAAAAGTAAGGTGAATTTGTTTATAAAATGTAAATTCTTTATTTATTTTTCCAAATCAATTTCATCCCCTTCAAAATAATCCCAGTTTGATAAAACGTACTTTGGCCAATGGTTTTTCCAATCCTCGGAAATGTCGAAATAGTATTTTTTCCGGTATAGATTTCGAGACTTTCTTCGATTCGGTTTTTAATTTGCCAAAAAGCCAGAAATCACAAGGGGCCAAATCAGGCGAATACGGTGGTTAATGTTATAGACAGCTTGAAAAATGTTATAGACAGTCCTATCAAACTAGGAAAAAAAATTACAATTTATCTGCCTTCCAAATACCCGAGAGTTTTAAATAACAATTTCACCTTAAATTTTGATCACAGTAGTATATATATATATATATATATATATATATATATATATATATATATATATATATTGTATAAGAAAAAAATATTTTATATAAATAAAAATATATTGTAAAATTGTTGTTATCGCTTTTTAACGAGATCCATTAAAAATATTTAAAATTATATCTCGTTATAATCGCATTCGTAATTAGAGAACAAATCGTTTGAAATTATAATATATCAAACGTCAATCGAAAATAATGAAAAATATTCGTGTATGACTAGAATAATTTGTATGAAATCGATCAAAAGACAGTAATTGCACGTTACGTAAAATCGAACACGGTTAAAAAAAATACAAATTTTCGTTATATAGTTATATACAATATAATACATTTATAATGGCTTACGTATAATACGAATCATGCCTGTATATATATATATATATATATATATATATATATATATATATATACATAAATAAACATTATGGTTGAAGTGGAAAAGTTTTCAAATAAAGAGAAAAATTTGCGTAAATGCGTTGAAATCGCGTCGAAACCTCAAAGTAACAAATGCTTTTTTGCAAACGTTGCTAAAATGAAGAATTCGACATTGATTTATCACCGTTATGAACCTTTACAATAATATATATGTGTGTGTGTGTGTGTGTGTTTTGTTAAATAATATGAAAATATTTACGTATATATATATATATATATATATATATATATATATATATATATATATATATATATATATATATATATATAGAAAAAATAATAGTATGTCATAGTTGAAAAATTTCGATTTAATGCTTTATTTTTATAAGCGGTTTAAACGCAAACGAAACTGAAATTTTTCAAGTATTTGCGTGAAATTGACAGCTATTGAAATTAAGTCAAGGTTTATCAGACTTGGTAATGTTGTAATATATATATATATATATATATATATATATATATATATATATATATATATATATATATATATTATAATGTATTAAATGAGAATTTTTCGTGATTGAAATCATTATGTGAAATATATATTTATAAATAATTTTAATGGAAAACTATACGCATTTTAATTGTATACGGGTGGATCGTTATTTATTTATTCTCATGTTGATTTTAAAAATATTATTATTTATATGAGTTTTTAATTGAAATATATTTGTGATTATATTATAAATAGAAAAGAAGTAGAATTTTTTTTATTTATATTATATATATATTTTAAATAATAGACTGCCATATAAAAATTACCCTCACTATACAAAATAATTTATATTCAACATTTTTTTCGTACTAAAAACAATTTTTTTTTCGGGTAGATTAAAGGTTAAGTGAATTTCAAAGAAAATCATTATTTTTTGTAATAAAGAATATTTATATTATATATAAGATAAGGTGATATTTTCAAATATCATATATATTTAATATAAAAATTACTCGTTGAATGTACGATAATCTAAAAATATAATATAATAAATGATTTTTTATACTAAAAAATGTTACAAATTTAAATTATTTAAATAAAATACGAGAAAAATATCGGAAAATATGAGAGGTCACGTTTATAAATATACATGTTTGTTTATTTATCTAAATTATTGTTTGATTTTTTTTTTCAGGGAAAGCGAAATGAAAAACAATATAATTGAAAAATTAAATATAATAAAAAAATGAAAGCATCATTCATAAAACTTAATCGTGTTTGCTTTGAAAACATTATGAATAATTAATACTGAATATATATATATATATATATATATATATATATATATATATATATATATGTTGTGAAGCTATGTGCAGATTTATGACATTCGACACAACATAACTTATGAATATTTAATATTTTTACGGTCATTAGTACCACTTAGATGTGTGCTTCGATAATGTAATATTTATTTTATGTATATTTTTTTTATATTATAATAAAATACACGAAAATTCAACGGGGCACTTGTGGCGTTTTAGTTTATAGAGGGAAGGACAAGAGGCGATGATTTTTCATGGATTTTTCCGCTGAAAAATATATTCAGTATACTTTTATATCATATATTTATAAATATATATTAATATTGATTTGAACGTTTGTAAGAATTGAGGGCGAATTTGGACATTAGCGTGTTACAGCGTAATAAACAAAACGATCGATACATTAAGGCGCTTTGCAGATAGATTTTTAAACATCAAAAATAAAAAATAAAATATACGATCTACAATACAGCCGCTTAATATGATCGCACTGAAAATTTTCCAGAATTTTCAATTTTTGAAAATTGTCAAGTCGATATTTCAGAAATGTTAAATTTCGCGACGCGCTTGTAAAATGTCAAAATACTTGACATATACAAAAAGAAAATGAGAAAAATTCTAAGAACATTTAAAGATTTTTTTTCAAATAGCTTTAATAATCTATGATATAATTTGAATTATAAATATTTTATATATATATATATATATATATATATCTGAATGTGTATTTTTTTTATTTTACAACGAACATTCGTTAACCTTTGGAAATTCTCTGATGTATCACGTCTTAAAATACATTAGATATATCGATTCGTTCTAATGGTCGTTTGTTACTTTGACACGTCATAATTTTCCGAAAGACGTGACACTTTATGTCTTCTTAGAAATATTTTCCAAATCGGCTACATTAATTTATTTATCGATAACAATTCAACGTATGATTATGAATAATCGGAGACAATTGTTATATTAAATATGACAATACACAATATTCAATTAAAATCTTATGAAAATATAGAACATATATGATGAAAAGACGTCAAAGTTTGCGATTTCGTATAATTTCATAACAAAATCCGGTAAACGTATATCGAAATCGACGGTTCGTAATTAAATTTAATCTAAAATAATGCTTCATTATCTTTACGAGTCAAATAAATAACAAGAGTAACGTTAATATTATAATAGTAATAGTTCAACGATAGACCTTGGTATTTCTTTTCAGACATTTAACGATTTCAGACTGTTTTTTTCTTCTTCAATATATATGATCGAACTGCCAGTTTTATTTCGGTTGTTTTCGGTTTTATGTTTTATTCCGATATTGGATACGAAAATTATATTTCTGTAATAATATCAGTTTTACGATTATATCGCGGTTTTCAAATGATATGACGCAATAAAAATAGAATAATATTCATATTACAGATTGATATTTTTGTATGTGCGAAAATTAAAAAAAAATATATATATATATATATATATATATATATATATATATAACGAATAGAATACTTGTGAACGTAGTCTTGAATACAAAGTATTATCGAGCGATTTCTATGTATATTTTACATTAAGAAAATTAAGTAATTTGAATAATTGAGTTGAACCTCTGAAACGATGCTGCTCTGACTGTGCTGAATATTATTCGGAAACGAAAGTCTTTGCTGTTTTCCATTTTGAACTTCTTCCCTTTCGGGAGCACTGTGATGTCTTCGTAGCTTTTTTATGGGACCATCTCGTCTAGCCGGACTGGCAAATGCACTTTTTTGCAATAAAAATATATATTGTAATCTATACACTAATTCCATTGCCATAATTGAAGCGATTTTATTATTATTATTATTATGATTTCATAATAAAATACGTATGCCGGAAGTCACTGCGGATCCATTTAATACACTATATATAATATATAATATTATTTATATATATTGACTATTTGTTATCAATGCCGAATCTGACAGATATATTCGTCGTGATTATACAGATTGATACGGCTTATCAATAAATTTGTCTCCGATGAAATAACAGCACGATAAGTGGAAGGATTATATATGATGTATGAATAATTATTCGGAGATTTAGTAAATTTATTGAATATATAAATCAATATTAAAATTTTTAAGCTGTTCGTTATTTTTTATATAAATTCATATCCGATGATTAACATGTGACTGTGAATATTATAATCTTTATTTTATATATTGGAAAAAGTAAATTTTATAAAATAATAAAAAAAAATGATTTCAAGTGTTCAACGAGCGTAGATCGTTCAACATTAAAAACAAGTTGAAATCTACGAAAACTTTGAAAACGCTCGTCTAAAATCATTAAGTGGTTTTAATCATAATTTATTATATTATATATAATATTTATATTTCAATTCTTTTAGGTAAAATTTCATAGAATATAATATTTGTTTTTGACGTAATTTAATACGATGCGTATTGTGATATTCGATTTATTAATATGAATATTATTTTTCTTAGTAATAATATATTTAGAAAAATATTACGAATATAAATGTCAGACATTTTTAAATATATTCAATATCGAAGAATGCTACGAAATTTTTATCAAATTAAATTTTTAATTCACTAAAAATTAAAAATAAAAATTTTACAAACTTATTAAAAAATATTTATGAGCAATATAATTGACATGATTTAGAATGCGTTTTTATTATTTTAATATAATAATAGATGATAGTTAATAGTGAAAAAGTTTGAGCGGCGAATATAAGGAGTCGAAACGTGGTCAACCGGACGACCACAGAATCGCAACTGAAAGCAGCTAGAGCTATTTGATAGTTGAACCAAAAGAAAAATACACACACACACTACATGGTTGTATACACTTTTATATATACAGGGTGTACGGTTATTGTGTGTATATATATATATATATATATATTGAAAGACAGCTAGTGACCGGGTCGGTTGCCAAGTGACAGGGTCAAAACACCACGTGCCCTCCTCCGATTCAGAAGGCTCTTTTGGTGAAAATGGTCTCGTCTCTTTGGGGCCACATGGTCTGGTCCGCATCAATTTTTCGAATAACGTTCAAAGTATAGTATTTCATTGTTATATATACGGAATCGAGCTCGAAACGATCGTTTCAACTTGCTTTTTAACCCTTTAAATATCCAAAATTTGCCTATTTTCCTCGTTTTGAATCTTGCTTAGAGGTATGTCATATTTGGATGCATATATAGAAAACATCCTATATATATATTTGTTTATAATATCTATATGAGAATTGTTGATAGTTTTAATTTTTGATACTTTTATATATATATAAGTAAAAAGTTCAAACTATAAATATATAGAATCAGATTCATAAAATTATAAAAATTCAATAAAATAATTTAAAAAAATAAAATATATATATATATCACTACAATTATTTTTGAAAAACTTTATATGTAATTTATAAGATAAAAGCTTTCTAAAACATATAATTGAAAAATTCCATTAAAAATATATATATGGACGTATAAATAAAATTACAGATAAAGCAATAATTTTTAATAAAAAATATTTTCCAGAAACTTTCCAACTGCAATTATCATTAAAAGTATCGAGTTATATACGGCAACAAAAAAAAAAAAAAAAAACAGGGAAAACTTTAGGACGCGGAGCTTTTATGAACGCTAATGCTTTAAAAATCAGCTTTTTTTAATAGTTTCGCACGCTTAAAGCGCGCTCAATATGGCGGCTTAACGGTCTTTTAAAGTGGTGTATCCACTTAACGGACATTGATGTGACCACCTTTTTTTTATTTTCGGAAGAAAGGCTTTTCTTCTAATTTTAGTTAAAAAAATATATATAATGTGTTCATAGTAAAGTGACACGTTCCGGAAGTATGAATCGAAATTTATCGATTTTTAAAATTTTTCTTTGTCAAAAATTTGTATATTAAGATTATAAAAATATATATTATAAATTTTATAATAATAATATGAGAATATTTTATATGATTAAACGATTTTTTCGTCATTGAAAGATTAAGATACGACTTGTAAATAAGAAATATTACTTTCTTTTCATACTATAATAACAATTTTTTTTCGATGTTACCCTCTTTTTTACAACCCTGACACATATATTTTTTTGTCTGAAAAAAAATAAATATATATTTCGATATTTTTCATTGTACATTAACCGTGAAACGTATTTCGTACTAAAAATTCAAGGCTTCCGGTTTGTCGAGTCATTCGCGGTCGCTCTGAAAATTTTCACGCGCGCTGAAAAGTTTCAGAAATGTTTTTTTTTCACGTTCGGTTTAAACGGTCCGAGCTTTCGCTTGAAGCGAACGGGCAATTTTCAGCGATTACATGTGGGTCATGTAACTTTACATGTGAAATATTATGTTGACACTTATACGATTAAAAGTGTTCAAATATAATTTAATACAATTGTTGTGATATATTTTTGTATCGCAAATTGTGATTAAAAAATATTTTTATATATTATAATTTATATATTTAAAAAAAAATGTGAACATATATATTATTATATTAAAATTTATATTTACACTGATAGATATCTGTTTAGAAGGGTCTGAAAGTTTGAACGCAAAACCTAAACGGATCACAGATTGAATAACGCTGAATTAATTAATGGCACGCTTGTCTATTGTGAAATAGATCTTAAGTTTGAATTACGAGAAAATATAAAATTGTCAAAAAAAAAAATATGATATATAAATATTGTTAAATTTAATAAAATCTTGAAAGTAATCTCGTTGTTTATGAATAATATAATGTAATTTAATACGTAAATTTTAGAAAGAATGATTATTATTTTTTTTATACTAATTAAAATATATCAATGAAAATTTATTTTTCGAAGCAAAAATTTTGATTTGCATACAAAAAAGTTGAATATATGTTTATGAGCAATTTTAAGTACAAAAGATGGTTGTATTTGAATATGGAAAGTTATAATAATGATTTTGAATAATGTTTAACTTCTTTCATGAATAAATTTATCATATCATATTGTGCTGTTGTTTTTTGATTAAACCAAAACACGAATAGATCTTTGAAAATTTTTAATAATATGTCATGGATTTATCATAAATATATATTTACAAAGTTACGGCATTACGTATGCAAATTAATACAAAAATTATTCAAATAAAATTTCGGAATAGGAATAATTTATAAAATTCAATGTAAATATTAATATAACGTTCACTTTGAAGCGATATTCATATGTCGGACCTCTTAAAAAAAAAAAAAATAAAATGTCCACATTAATGTAAAATAACTACATGAAAAGATCATAGTGTGAAACATTAATTAAACACATGACTTAATTATAAAATTTATCGAACTGTGTAATAATGCAAATCGAACGTTCGTTCGTTCGCAACAAAAAATATATATAAAATAACGATTAAATATATATATATATATATATATATATGATGGTGTGGGTGGTAGGTTGAAAGAAAAACCCGTTGTCGAATCCAATATAAATTTTTCACGGGTAAAAATCGGAATTTTCGTGGAAATTTGTCATCCGAAACGATTCGTGCGGCGATATTGCTGGAAAAATGTTCGCGATTCGATACCCGATTCAGCACAAAAAAAGGTCTTTTCTTTCATTTTTTTTCATATATATATATATATATATTCGAGGTATTGAATGGAAAATTATATCGTGTATTATGAAAAAAAATAAAAATCGCCTCAAATTTATATTTGTATACAGATATCGATAGGAAACGTTCGACTGTCTGTGGCCAATGTATTTTTGGAATCGAAGATAAACAGTAATTCGTTTGAAACTTTGAAATATTCATTTCGAATATGTACTTTAAAAATTTATATAGATTCAATAAAAGTGTATTTTCGATATTTTTGACAGTCTAGAGAATTATATACGTTCATATTATAAAGTGGCACTCAACGTGTTAATCGCGTTAATGTCGGAAAACGTTTCACGTTTGTATATTAATAGTTTCAAATGTATTATATATATATATATATATATATATATATTTTTTTTTTTTTTTTAATTGTAAATTATAATATAAAAGTGATGTGTAAATCATTTTTTATAACATATTTTACAATGTACATAAGACATATTTCATTTTATATTAAGTATTCACGAAAATCACCGAAAACTTTTTTAAAATCAATTAGTAAAATACTATTTATTTGATTTAAAAGTCATATTTTAATTTTTTTTTTTTTTTGAGTAAATATATGTATTGTCAAAAAAGGAAATTAATAATATTCTTGTAAAGATAAAATTCTTTGAGAACAAAGAATTTTATGTTCTTAAAAAATATAATTTTATAAAATAAAATTTAATAATTATATTGAATAAGATAAATGATTCAATTAATTTAAGTATTTTTATTATCAGAATTACGTCATAATAATTGATGTAATTCCGAAAATAAATATTGTAATAATTTATAATACTAATAATATCCGTTGGTTAAAAATAAACAAACATTGTATTATCCGATATTTTTTGATTTATATACGGAAAACTTTTTTTTTCTCGATTATGATTATCATAATCCACCTGTCGTGGGCGAAAGAAGAAAAAATAAAACATTTTTAATTAAGTCGCAAGTCAAAAGTTTCTCAGTTTTGATTTTGATAAAGGAGCTTTTTCAACAACAGTATAAATATAGAGAAAGTATATATTTTTTTATTAATACACACGGCTTTCGTAAACGGAAACTTTTTATTAGATTCCATATTTATTAATTAATTTATATATTGATTTATCGATATATTTATATATACATATTTTTTTCAAAATAATAAAATTCAAGATTTGTTGAATAAACATACGGTTTTATGTATAAGAATCGTGCAATTATATTACATGTACTAATTAAACGAAATTAAGATAAATGATTCAGATTGTGCTAGCTTTGAAAAAAATATATGTAATATATATATTTTTTGCACGCGATTAAAATATTTATAAAAATAAGATTTTATTCATATTTGAGCCAATATATAAAAATTCAAATCGTTCGTTCTATAATATTATTTAATGTCGATTTTTGAAAAAAAAATAGATTTATTACGATTCGTGGAATGTTTGTATAATATTTTGATGAATTATAGATATATTAATATTTGCATTATATTATTATTTGCAATACTAAACGCTATCGCACTTTGTGCAAATATTATTTCAGAGATTAATTCACTATTTGAGATTAACATGGCGTCTTTGTTCTGTTCTATTTTACATTACATATAGCTAGCTGTGTGTTGTTTGAATAGTAATTTTCTCGAACCCTCTCGATGTTTATATATATATATATATATATATATATATATATATATATATATATATATATATATATATATATATATATATATATATATATTAAAATTATTTTATATTTATAGTACTATATATATATATGGAAATTATTATGTAATATATAATATATCTATGGTTGGAATATGTAGGCGGTTTTTGAATTTTTTTATTATTATTATCTTTAATCCAGATCATGGTCGTATCAAGAGTTTTTTGAGAGAAATTGATAAAGGGATCGCCCACAGAAATTGACAGCTTAGCAATAGGAGGATTTTATGAAGAATAATAATAATAAAAAAAATCTGCCTACGATTTTCGATTAAGATTTATTGTTATATTATTTGTTCGCTATTTTATTTATTATTATTTTCGATAGATTATATTGAAAAAAATATATATAATCAAATGTGATAATTTTACATGCCGATTAAGCTCAATATAGTTGATCGATATAAAATTGTATATTTTTGTCGTTCATTTCAAACATATTGTTGACAATTAAAATATTTATATCAGAATAAATAGTTGATAATATGATTAACGATATATAATATGATTTATATATGAATAAAAATATTTTCATTGATAAATCAAAGCGAAAAGCAATGCATAATTTCCCCGCAATGCAGACGCAAACGCATCTCGCCGATTGCACGAAAGCTTAGCTCGCACCATATTGAGCTTTTCAAAAAAAAAAAAATAAACAAATAAATTAATTAATACATCCATATGAAACTTACGAATTGTGTGCGAAGCTTCGACAATCCCATATTGCACGATATCGTGTAAAAATCATTAGAGCACGTGCTCTTTTGTTGTTGACGACGCTGTTCCGCTTTGCACAGACGCATTTAATTTAATTTTTCGATATTCCGATACGAATTATTAATTATTCGAGATCTGTTTGTTTTTATTTGATTTTTGTTGTTTGTTTTTGTTTTGTTTTGTATGTAATATATATATATATATATATATATATATATTTACGCTTTTGTGTACGCGCGTCGGAAAAGCTGCAGCGATTTTCCGGACGATTTTTCCGCGCAGCGAGTTTTTCACCGACCCGTATCGAGCACGTGAACGCTCTCAAGACGTTTGCGATGCTGTACATGTACCGTTTTATTATCAACGACACTGCTTTGCGGATAATCAAAGGCGGCGCGTGACGACGTAAAATATATTATTTTCTCTCATTAAATTCCCTAAATATATATATATATATATATATATATATATATATATATATATATATATAATTACAAATTTAAAACAGATTTTTGTCATAAATTTTATATTTAAAAAAATATAAATTATTATTATATTATATAAAAATTGTAAATACTTAAATAATAATTGTTTTCAATGTTCAGTTAATTAATTTAATTTTTTTATTGATCACTTGATATTTTAAGTCCAATTACACTAACCCGAGTCTCGCTCGCATGTTTCAACTTGTTTATAAATTTTTGATAAATGATATACGATGTACATTTAAAATATGAAATAAAGTATCTAACGTTTGTAGTTACATTTTTGTGTAAAAAAAACGAACATTAAGTGGTTTTACAAAAAAATATATAATGCTTGAAAGGTGAAATAAATTTATACTTAAATTTATTTTTCGTATAGAAAATATTAAGAAAAAATATTAGTAAAAGTCAATGTGATAAAAATGGTAAAAAATTATTTTGGATCATATATAATACGAAATTATTAAATTATATATAAATTAGAAATTTATATAATGACAGATATTAATTATTTTTAAATTGTAATATTGTAAATTAATATTAATCATTATATAGAGTGATATAAAATTATTATAATTTTAATTAAAATATATTTTTTAACGTTGAACTTATTTAATTGTATAAAAATAAATGTTTTAACGTTTTATCGGGGATCACGCGCCGTCCCTTATTTTCTTTATTGATGTTTTTTGTGCGAGAGTTAGTGCGCATGCTCAGTGACTGACAATACGGGGGTGTGCTTTGTCCTCGATATAGCGCACGCGCCCCACAGTTGCACAAGCGCTGCAAGCTAATGTCAAATCGAATGCAGTCCATTGTGTTCGCAAAGTGCACTTTTGCACACGCGCACCACCGTTTCGGAATATTCCATCGAACACACTTTTTTTTATTAACAATACTCTAAACGTAATTTTAAAATTATTTTAAAAATATATAAATTTGCACTCGAAAATATAAAAACTTCAATAAAACAAACTATTTCTAAAAAAAATATTAAAATTAAAAAAAATACTAGTTAAATTTAATTATAATACTTTAACAATAATTAATTATTAAAAAATAATTGAAATTATATTTTAAGTTTAATGTCTAGAAATATTTGATAAATAAAAATTAATTATAATAAATAAAAAGTAAGAGACATCTATTGTAATTTATATATATTTATTTTCTATAAAAACCAAAAATAATAATATATTTTCAGTTAAAAAAAAATATTTTCATTTTACAACAAAAGATGTCACTTTAAATTTTGAAATATTATTTAATATAAAATAATATATATAATAAACCGACAAAAAATTCAAAAGTTTTCAATCGATTTAATATAAGTAAAATTTTATTTTAATTATTTATGTTAATTTTAACATTAACAATAAAATGTCACCAAATTAATATAAACGTTTATAGTTAAAAGTAAAAAAAAATAAAATATAAATTTTAATATTTTTTGTGATCAAAGAAATTGTACTTAAAATTATAAGTCATAAATTCCAAAAAAAAAATATAGTAGGATATGCATAAGAAAATATAACGTATTTAAAATTAACTTTAATTATGTATATTTAAAAAAGCACGTATTCGCATTCGTATAGTAAAAAAAAACCTCATGAAAAATTAAAGTCATGAAAAAGTCTGAAGAGATTCTTTTAGGATTTTATTTCGACCACTCGGCTTGGGTCGTTATTTTTAATAATTCTTAAGTATGGATGAAATTTATATTCGGTTCGTTGCAATTTTACTGAGGAATTTTCTTGTTTAATATATTTATTATATTAACATATTAAAAATGTGTCGAATATAAAAAACAACATTTTTGAATTTTTTTATGAAAAAAATTTTTTTTAATAAAATAAAAATGAACTGTAAATATATAAAATATATTATTTGTTTTTGAATATAATATTTAATTAAAATTGGAATTTATTCGACACAATATGGAAATTTATAAAAGAGAAAATTGAATGAAAAAACTGAAAAGAAAATATTTTATATATTTTATAACTGAAAGAAGACGGAAAAAATAAGAATCCATAGAATTTAAGCTACGTAATCAAAAAAAAAAAATATGCATATAATCTTTGTTAAATCAGTTGAAAAAATGTGGTAAAATTAGATATAAATCATTATCAGATTTGAAATACAATATTAAAAAAAATTTAACTTTGTATAAGGGTGTAAAAAAAATATTTCAATATTTTCTAGTTACAAATTTACATCGATTATTAAAGTATATCTTCTATAAATCATTATGAAAAATTTACTTTAGATAGCTATTTTGTTAGATATAGTAATATCGAATATTAGACTATTATTCAATTTTTCTATAATTCATTTTTTATCAAATGTAATTTAAAAAAAAAATATTATATAGACATCGTAAATTATGTTAGTTTCAAAATTATACAAAGGAATATATTTTCATTGTACAAAAAAGAAAAAAAAAGGATGAGGTTGAGGTCCAGGGAAAAACATCACATTCTCAATCTCTCAAAGTAAAGAAAGATGCACAAGTGTTATTTTCCCTTATAAAAGATATTAGTTTTCTCTATTTTTTTTCTACAAAGAACATATGAAATATTATAATATATTATCGTGGTCTAGTACCTGCGCTTTTATAGCTGAAAGATGTATTTGTGCCACTCGCAAGTCGAATTTTTTCATAGATATGTCCTCCTGAAATGATTAATAGAAAAATTATTAGACGTAATTGAAATTAATAACTGTATATGAAAAGCAAAGCAAAAAAAAAACATTATTATTATTATTATAAGGTGCGAAATAACGTCACGCTTAATTTAATTTAATTTTATTTTATTTTTCGCATAGTGCGACAAAAGGGAAAAATTGTCACTTTTGTACAACGAAAACATTTTTCTTTCGGTTGACGTTGAAGCGGGAAAGGAAAGAAAACTAAAAAGAAAGAAAAAGGATAAACGAATTCTTTTTTATTTTTATTTTCGCATTATTGTATATATATTTTCGCGCGACGCGAGATAAATGAAGTTATCAAGATTAAATATTTATTATTGTTACATTTTTTTTCGACGTCGTAACTCGAGTACAATATACACACACACACACACACACACACATATATATATATATATATATATTATATTTATTTTTGTGACAATGCAATAGTGAAACGTGACCGTCGAAATTATTTAATATTGATTTTTCACATTGTGAAAATTTAATTTTCATCAAAAAATGTTTCTAAATTTATTCAGTATTTCGCAAAAAAAAAATAATACAATAAATTTTTAACATTTTTTTACATATATTATAAATAAATCTTTATTTAAGTTTTATTCGTCAGATTTTTTTTGTTCAATCAAAATTTATATTCACTAAATATTTTTTTTTTTTTGTAAATGCAAATTAAAATTTTAATTTAACGCTTCGTCGATATTTTAAGGATCAATATAAAAGACAATGGAGTGGTCTAATTTAATAAAATAAAAATATTCCAAACACTGGTATTTTTTTTTCAGAAAAAAAATTTCATATTTTTTTAAATATTCTAACATTTTATACGAAATATTTTTATTATAATACCTGTAATTCATTTGCCTTATTGTATAAATGATTTTCAAGCGATCTTTGCTGCATCCGAACGACGTTATCTAACGAATCCTGAAAATAGATAATAAATAGAAAACGCAACCACTTTATATTTATTTATTAAGTAGCATTAAAAAAAAAACCTGTAATTGTTTGATTTGTAGTTCTAGATCTAAGGCTTCCTTTTTCAATGAATCGTAATTGGATCTAATTTGCATTGGTCCCAATCTTTCCAGCACCAGCTCGTCCTTCAGCAGAGGTGGAAGATTTTCCTGTGAATATATAAAAAAAAATAAAATATATTTATAAGTATATATTTTTATTTTATATCGATTTTTATAAGAATTACGGAATAATGGTCTAATTTTAGCAAAGCCGAAACACTTGTATATAATTGATGCGAGTCCAGAATGAATGATAACAATAGAAAACTTGACACCTATATAAATATAACTCAATTACTAGTACAAAAAAAGCTTTTTTTTATTAAAAGATACAAGATACTTATTTTTCATAAGATAGAATCCAATTTCCGCATATTATATTTCCGAAAATTATAAATAAATATATATCTTACAAAAATGATATTGAAATTTTCAAAAATCTCAGGTTTTATTTCTCTTATATTAACATAAACTCTAGTTTACGAGTGTTATTCCGGTAACTTTTGTACATATTTCATAACATATGAGAAATTCCATTTGAAAAGACTCCCCTGTCTATGATGTAACTATGAATACATTATGCCAAATATAAAATTTGTATATCGTCCTTGTTTCTGTTTATACGAATTTATATCCAAAAATGTTCTCGTATTTCGTCCGTATTAGAAAAAAAATTTGATGATTCGTTTCATTTCGATTTTGTAGAAATGATCAATTGTCTGCTTTAACACGTTTGTCTTGTAAATCGTTTTCTATCTCTAGTATCCATGTCAAATATTCATAGGATTAATTAAATAATTTCGAAGAGGATAGATTCGATTTCATTTCAACGATCAAGTTAATTCGCAACATTTCCCATTTGTTAAACAACAAATCGATTTTGCGGTTTTATATTGGATAAATCTCGGGAAAATTACACACACACACACACACACATAGATATATATATATATATATATATATATATATATATATATATATATATAAATTAATCATGTGGTTGAGGAAATATATATATAGATATATTTTTATGTGTGCATAGTTTAGTAACACGATCTAATAAAATTATAATTAAAATTTGCGCAATGTGAAAATTTGGTACTTTATGAATTTCAAAATACAAAAGCAAGAGTTTTGCACTGTGGAATTTCTGATTATATATATATATATATATATATATATATATATATATATAAATATATTCACATTTTATATTTATTACAATATAAAATAATTATTATTTATACGTATAAATATATTAGTTAAATGAAAGTCATAAATGTAAATTAACGTTAAGCTTTAAATTGCTAGATAAGATATGTCTCGATTTTGAAGTGTTTTGTTAACTGTAGAAAATTTGGTGTTTTAATATGCGCCATTTTACTACTATATATATTGTAATTTTAATTTGTCATTAAGAATTTTATGTTTTAAGACAATCTATATTAATAAATTTAATTTTTAATTATTTTTGTAACACTGTGATCAAAATGTAAGGTAAATTTGTTTATAAAATATAAATTCTTTATTTCTTCTTCCAAATTAATTTCATTCCGTTCAAAGTAATCTCCGTATATTAAAACGCACTTTCTTCAGTCTTCGCAACAGTCGGTTTTTATCTCTTCAATCGTGTCAAAACTAGCCAAAAGTCGCACGGAGCCAAATCAGGCGAATACGGTAGTTGCAGAACGATATAAGTCGACTTTATGGCAAAAAATTCGCGAAGAACCAATACAGTAATCAAGAGTTATAAAAACACGTGTAACTCAGAGATAATTAAACATTTTAACAAACAGACGCTTGTCAAATTTTATAAACAGTCCTACCAACCTAAGATAAAAAATTATAATTTACCTGCCTTCCTAATGCAATATCACCTTACTTTTTGATCACAATAGTATATTAAATACATTTTTTTTTTGATAAATATTAATTAATAATGGTTTGATTATATTTAAAATATTTATTGATAATGAATATTTTATTCAAAGTTTTGTTATATACAACAATATCTACCATATATATTATATATTGTTATTATATTTATTCAATAGAGATGTGAAACAATAATATGTCAGATTACATACAGTTTCCCATTTATATCCAGTGTTTGATTTACACGTTTTCAATATAATTGGAAATCAACAGATGCTATATATATATATATATATATATATATATATATATATATATATATATATATATATATATATATATATATATATATATATATATATATATATATATATATAATATAAATTACTGTAAATTGATGAATTGGTTATTATGCAAAGTTATAACAGTTGCGCAGCTAGAATCGATTCAATTAGTGATATTGAATTTTGTGAATTTATCAAACAGAAGTGTTTATAGTTTTCATTGAATATTGTTCAATATATATGTAACAATAATTCTCGATATAATTATTATAGAATATTATATCAATTATTTCGTTTCTAGTATGAAATTATACAGTTTACTAAATCGATTATTGAATGAAAATTTATCGTGTAATACTTTTTTTTTTAAACTGTATATAATTTTATAGTACATAATTCAGTAGTAAAATCGATAAGTTTCAACTTCAATAATTTAATCGAATAACTCGTAAAAAATATATTATATATTATAACTATGATGAAATATTAAGGAAAGATTACAACATTTATTTATATAAAGAACTAAAAAAAAAAAAAAACGACAACAATTTTGAAAATATTTAATATTAATAAAACATTTTATAAACGAAGCGTTTAATCTTTGTCTTGTATTATATAATATATAACGTTCAAAGGTTAAATATCATGAATTACTAACGAAAATAAAAAAGTGAAAAATATATATATATATATACCAAGTTTATTACTAAATTTCATTAAAGACTATAAAGGGTTGTTTAAGTGCGTTTCTTTTCAGCTATAAACTGTAAAGTTTTCGAATATTTTTCGTAAACGCGAATAAAATTGTTAATAAGAATAATATTTTGAAAGTATGTCGGTCAAAAAAAAGTGTAGTTAATTGAAATTAACCGCGTTTTATGCGTTGTTTACGCGATAATTACAAATATATATATATATATATATATATATATATATATATATATATATATATAAAAGCTTTTTAATACGTATTAATAATTTTTTTAGTGCGATAATTATTTTTAACTATTTTATTAAAAAAAAATATATTTTATTGCAATATTTCTATTGTAAATGTAAAATTTGACCTTTAAACGTTTAAATTCTGTATAATAAAATATATATTATAATTGATATTTTTTATCGTAAGAAAAATATTGATATTAACCTTTATCCTGCCAGATACGAAATTAATCTGAGTGTACTTTATATATTCTACTGTGATTAATAAGTAAGGTGAAATTATAATTTAAAACCCCGGGACATTGGGAAGGCAAGTAAATTGTAGAATTTTTCCTAAGTTGGTAGGACTGTCTATAATATTTACCAAGCTTTTATTTGTCAAAAAGTTTAATTATCTCAGAGTTACACGTGTTTTTACAACTCTTAGTTCCTTCATTATGATAGTGCACCATGTCATACTGCATTGGTTCTTCGCGTATTTTTTTGACAAAAACTCGACTCATATCATTCCGCAACCACCGTATTCGCCCGATTTAGCTCCGTGCGACTTCTGGCTATTCACAAATTGAAAAGAACAATGCGGGGACGCCGTTTTGATACGATTGAAGAGATAAAAACCGAATCGAAGAAGGTTTTGAAGACTACAGGAAAAAAAATATTCCGACTGTTTCGAGGACCGGAAAAAGCGTTATCAAAAGTGCGTTTTATCGTACAGAGATTATTTTAAAGGAGATGAAATTGATTTGGAAGAATAAATAAAGAATTCACATTTTATAAACAAATTCACTTTACTTTTTGATCACAATATTATATTATAATTTGAAAAATATTTATTTTATTAGAGCACAAATCATTATTTGAATCAAAACTGTATTGAAATATTGCTCGATGAATTATTATATTATATATAATATATTAAAACAATTAATTATTATCGTTGCGATGTTATGTCGAAACTTTTCGTTACACATGGTGCGTATTATATTATATTAAATTAAATAAAATTATTTATAAGTATGCGTGTGTGTGTGTGTGTATGTGTTATAATACGGCGGAAAAGCGATCTAAATATGTAACGTGTGCGGATTACATTAACCGCTTTCGGAAAAGTTGTTTTTCATTGTACACATAAAATCAGTTGACATTCCAAAGTTGGACGTTTTTCCAAAATAGGGTCACTTTTATCGTTAGGATTTGTTGACGTGTTATCCGCAAAAAAAAAAATATTATGTTTTTTATTGCAGTGAATAAAAAATAAAATAAAAAGAAAATAGGGCCGTTATTACGCGTATAAAACGTGTTTGAAAAGGATAAAATAACGGTCGATTTACGCCGCCGCCGCCGATGTAACGTCTTTCGACTGCAAGATTAGTAATATTGATTCTATTACGTGTTAAAAAAAATACCATCCGTTTGATTTGAGTTTGTATTTATTCACACACACACACACACACACATATATATATATATATATATATATATATATATATATATATATTGTGTCGTAACTATGATATAAATCACTTTTTATTGTTGAAAAATAAAAATAAATAAATTACATTGTAATGATGTTAATCAATCTTTATGAATTTATTATTTTATAATAACGAATAATTTTGATACAATTAATATATTTTATTTTTAATTTTTATTCTACTATAAAAAAATATTTAAAAAATATATTTGATATTCAAAATTAATATTATTTATGAATTCATATGTAGATATTTAATATTTTAACAATAATGTATTTTATCTGAAAAATCTGATAAATTTTATTACAGAAAAATAGTTTTAATATTGGAAAAAAAAACTAAATCGTTTCATTTTACGACTTTTATTTAACATTTTACCATACGATGAAAAAACATCGACAACGCGCTATTATTGTGCAACTTTTTGTAAATGGTCGTCTTTTATAGTCTTACGATTTTCGAATTTTAAAAAAAAAAAAAAATAAGTAAACGAAAAAAAACCGCACAATAATAGAAATAACAGGAGAGATTTGCAAACTTTTAAATTATTTCATTTAAAAAATACGTAATCCGTTTCGAATTTGTAATGCGTGATGCTTTAATCAATACAAGGATTAAAACCGATTAAACTTAACCCGTTGCGCGACTTTAACCTTTAATCTTTATACAAGAAACAGTGAAAGTTTCAGGTCTATGGCGATTGTAGTTTTCATTATTGTTGATCCCAAGGTCGGCAAAACGGTTCAAAGGCGACGCAGAAAAAGGTTTACGATCGCTATATATATATATATATATATATATATATATATATATATATATATATTGTATGCGATTTAAAAGTTACTTTGTTGTTTGTTGTTACGGATAAAAGTTTTTACGTATCGACATATTTACATTTTCTAGATTTAAATACATCGATGAGGGTCGAAATGTTTATAAATCAATTACATTTCAGTTAAAATGCTTTCGGATAAATAAATATTATTTTGAATAATATAAATATGTAAATCAATATTATAATTTATTAAAAAAAAATATAATAAAAAAGTAAAATGAAACATAATGAAATCAAATTATAAATGTAATAAGGTTAAAGGATGCAAAATTGAAACAGCGACAAAAGAAACGTGATATTACGATGTTTAATCTAAAAATTGATATTAATATTATTATAAACATGTTGAGAGCCTTTTTATATATCAGGGGTCGCCAAAGTGCGACTTGCGAGCCACACGCGGTTTTTTGAAATATTATTTGTGGCTTTCGATAAATGTATCCAAGTTTTATTTTCATTTTTAATTTTAAAAAAATATCAAAAAAGTAAAATAAATGTGTTTAATTTTTAATATATTTTATATTTTTTTTTATGTTTTCAATAAATATAATTTCTGTAAAAAAAAAATGAAAAATGTCTTGGACTATTAAGAAGCTTGACCAGCCCTGATATATGTGCGTGTATATTTATTTTGATTTTGCACAGCGAGTTAAAAGGTTGAAAAATTTTGTATCAAAAAAAAAAAAAAATGTCCGTTTATAGGATAAAATGTTGTATCGTTCGGATATAACGTTCCATAGTAGTCCGTCTAATGGACTTTAAAAATAATAGAATAGGATCAAAATCTGTTCAGAGGTATTAAAATGGGATGAAAATGAATGAATAAAAAAAAAAAAGAAAAAGAAAATGGCTACCGACCGTCATTACGTTGGCGTTGTCGTTATCGTTGTCGTTGTCGTTGTGAAGCGTGACAACGGTCGGCGGCGCAAACTGTCTTCTTGGACCCTTTGGCGTTCCAGTTTGCGGAAGACCTCTGACCAGGTGTGCTAAATCGGTGGTCCCGTTCACTGCGCGACACTGCGCACCTAAATTATCGTAACGACGCGACTGTTCGGACGCCTGTAAATATTTTTTTTGTAATATAATAATAATAAATTTTTATATATTTTTCTATATATATGTATATATATAAAGTTCTAAAATCTACTTTTAGATAACAAAGTCTATTATGAATTATAGCACGTTTGGGAAAATAGTTCATCCATATTCTATATATGAAAATATTGCGTGATAATAATTTATGACTTGAAAAAATTTCGAATAGACGCTAAAACTTGAAGATGTACAAGAATTTCGAGGCTTGAATGAAGGTCTTCTTCAAAATACTTGTAAAGTTTCAAAGTCGCATATATAATCCGAAACCGTCTCCGTAAAAATAATAATATATATGTAAAAAAATATATAAAAATAAAAATCCATCATTTTTTTTATTCATAAAATAGATAGGAATAATGGTTCGAAAATAGAAAACGAATTTCGACTCGTTAAAAAATTAAACCTTTATTTTGAGCGCGTTTCGTGATGCGAAAGAGAAAGGTCTTCGATTTTTTTGCCGTCGCTTTTCTGTCGTTCTTTTTCACGATTTTCACAGGCGAAAAAAGAAGAAGAAAAGAAAAAAAAAGACCGGACGAATCTTTATAAGCAAATAAGATCTTTCGAGTAATTAACGAAGAATGTTTCGGTCGAACGACGATTCCGCTTAAATTGGTGACAGATGAATTTTGTGAAATGTTAAAAAAAATCACTATTATTTACATTGAAAAAAAACAATTATATATTTTTTTTATAAATAATATTTTCAGTCATTTATCTGAATGATAATATTATCCATTTTGTGCAAATATTCTATTATTGTCATAGTATAAATTAGATTTTAGATTCGTGTCTATACATACTAATAATAATTTCAATATATTATGTATAACTTAATTTTAATTTATATATTTTTAAACGACATATTAATTAATATATAATATGTTTTAAAATAAATTATATTTACCCTTGACGCGATTATTTCAGCTCCTTGTAATACTGAATCTGATAATGTTGTGCAAAGATCGTTATAAATATCTTCCAATTCCTGAAAATAAATTCGTAAAATTTATCATTTCAATATAAATAATATTTTTATTTATACTATATCAAAAAAAAAAATTCTTAAACTAATTTTCATCATTTTTTTTTTCAGACGAAATAGAGTTATATAAGTTAGTTGAGAATTTGTCACGTGATAAATTCGATATATCGTGCAAAATCCCAGTGTGTCTTCTTGATTACTATTAAATTTATAGATACATTTATATACACCATATATATAATATAATAGAAAAACACGTATATAAATATAATATATAATATACAAGTCGGTCAGTTGTACGAATGCGATTCATTTCACGTAGATACCGCAATAAATAATACGACTTTATGTTAGTTTTTCAAGTTTGATACAAGAATTCTCAACAGAATTCAACGTAAAGATCATAACAAATCACGTTCGTGCAAAAGTAATCTTATGGGAATTTTGTCCGGTGAAAAATAAAAAGAAAAAATTGTAACATAGTTTTTATATGGACAATACTTTTAAGTATAATAGTATGTATGATATTTCGAGTTTTTATTTTTGAAAAAAAATATTCAAGACACGTATAATAATTTTATATTAAATCGTCAGATTTATATATATATATATATATATATATATATATATATATAGAAGAAATGTAGATGTTGTTTTTTTTTCAAATCAGCGCAAATCAATTTATATATGTAATAATAAAAATAATAATAATAAATGAGATTTTTGTTCGCAGGACAAAGGACGAGATTTTCGCATTTTCGACACGAATTCATAATGAACCGTCAACCCTCTCGTTGTAATGTTTATATATATATATATATATATATATATATATATATATATATATATATATTTCATTATTATTATTTTCCACGTACACGTGGACGTTTCGGCGTGAAAATGAAAATTTTCCCCTTCGCCCCTCGCTCTGCCCCCCCCGCTCGAACGGAAAACGTGCGTGACGCGCGCGCATACAGACAAACTCATTTTTAAATAGTATGAGAGCTATGCTAGATAGAAAATTCGAAGGGTGAAAGAATATTTTTGAAAATTCCGAATGAATATGTATGAGTGAAATTGAGCGGAATAATTGTCATGTGAAACCGTACCAGATTTTATTATTATTTTATTTTATTTTTCGCCATATTATATATATATATATATATATATATATATATATTTATATACAATATATTAATGGAAAACGTATGAAAATTCGTAATTCGGCTATAATATAATTTGACGATTTTCAAATGGAAAATTTTACGAAATTTCGACATGAACCATTATTCAAGTCAGCTTTGACGTTCGTAATCTATATGTATATTTTATACTATATTATATATTAAAATAAATTATTAAATCAATTAAATAGTCGTTCAGAGTGCGCTTGAGATAAATTGGATTGTAAAATAGACTATTCCGGACTATTCGTGGATCTAAGAATAGAAATCCTGCAATTTCAGACGTTCCAATCGCTCGAGAGGTACGTCTTTGGAAGACAGCCCTTTGGTGACAAGAGAATTTCTTTGCCGCAAAAGAAAAAGAAAATAAAAATATGAGAATACTTATGTCGAGAAGACGAACCATTCAAGTATATGTATATATATATATATATATATATATATTTTGCGAAAGACAAAAGAATATGAAATACTTGTAAATCTGGTATTTTTTCCTTAAATATATTATTCTTATAACACTGTGATCAAAAAGTAAGGTGAATTTTGTTTACATAATAGAAATTCTTTATTTATAATTCCAAATCAATTTCATCCCCTTAAAACTAATCCCAGTCCGATAAAACACACTTTTGCCAACGCTTTTTCCAGTCTTCAAAACAATCGGAATAGTCTTTTTCCTTATATATATATATATAGCCTTCAAGACCTTCTTTGATTCGGTTTTTATCTCCTCAATCGTATCAAAACGGCGTCTCCGCATTGGCCTTTTAAGTTTGCTGAATAGCCAGAAGTCGCACGGAGCCAAATCAGGCAAATACGATGGTTGCGGAACGATACGAGTCGAGTTTTTGACAAGTCGTGCAAGTCGTAGATAATTAAACCTTTTGACAAATGTTATAGATAGTCCTACCAACCTAGAAAAAAATATTACAATTTACCTACCTTCCTAAGGCCCGGAAATTTTAAATGATAATTTCAACTTACTTTTTGATCATATATAAAAACTTATTTTTTTTCATATATAAAAACGATTAAAATTTAATAATTTCTCCATCTCTTCACAGTAAAAATGAACACCTGTAATTAATCTGGCGTATTTAACCGCTTGGATTAGCATTTAATTGCCTTTCTGGGGTCCCGCAGGAGAGATCGTATAATTAAAATGGATTTTATTTTTTTTTCTTCATTTTTTCCGCATAAGCTGCAGGCTTTAAATTTAAATAATATATATATGTAAAAAGTATGTACTTGCAGACTTAGTATATACGACTGTTTGTGAATGCATCCATAGCAGTTAAGGGTGCTTCCTATTTATGAAACGGGGTCAAGAATTTGTAAAGATTTACATATATTCGAGAGGATGCAACATGTTCGTCTAACAGAACTTTAGGGTAGGTCTCGATTCGTAAACTTCAACCCCTAAATAATTATTATAATAGAATCAATACTAATAATGCACGCTAGAACTTTGAGAGTAAAGTGCGATCGGCTTTTCATGGAAATTCTAATAAAATAAAATCGATATTCTTGGTCAAACTATTAATCATATTTATAGTACAATATTGTGGAATAAATATATATATATATATATATATATATATATATATATATATATATTTAAAATTTAGTATAATATTTTTGTTGTTGATAATGTATTGTATTTTTATCGTTTCGCATATGAGAAAGTTGAAATGCATTTAGTAAATGATCTGTAAAATTGTTTTTATTATCGTATTATTTAAAGCGATAAGTGTTCAAAAACGATGACAATATACGATTTTAAATGTCGGCTATTAAATAAAAAGTAAATACAATTGAAACGATTAAATAAAATCCGTTCCACTTCGAATACTATAAAATTTCATTTTATTGCGGCTATTCAATTGAAATAATTCACACTCGACTGATAAATGATTTGTAAATGAATATGTTCAATCATATTATTTATTTTATTCGGATATAATTATTAAACAATTCGCATTTTCATGTATCTATATATATATATAATACGAATTTATGTTCTTTATAATATTTTGAAAATTTCAAGTAAACATTTTCGAGTTGGTATTAAAAAAATTTCGCATTAAAAATTATTTCAACCGTTTTAATCGGTAGAAATTTATTTTTCATTAAAAAAGTTTTCGATTCGCAGAATCGGCAAAATTCGTTTCGCAAATCTAATTGTATATATATTTTCATTTTCATTTGTGGTAAATAAAAGTTTTAATATGCTTGTACCGATTAAAAATATATATTATATATAAAATAATATTTTTTTCATAAATATTAAGTGATATTTTGAGATATCCATGAGTTGTTTTATAATATAATAAATTCAATAATTAAATTTTGATAATTTTTTTTATTAAAAAAAACTGTAAAATATTGTATTATTTAATTTTTTATATATTATTATAGATTATGACGTGTCTGAAGTGTCGAAAATACGTTCGCATCAATTTTATCGTACAAAATTTCTCACTGAAAAAAAAAACTTTTATAATGTAAATAAAAACCGGAAAAAAGTCGGAACAATCAAAAGTTATCGTCGTCGGCTCGCGTTTCTTTTTTTATCTTTTTTTTTTCTACCATTCTTATACGGAAATTTATACGTGAAATTTTCGAGAAATCAAACTTTTTCCACGGTTAAAAAGTTATAATGAGAATGGACTTGAAATTTACCTGCAGAAGCTGAGGTAGAGTTTCTTGATTGTATTCGTCTAGCATACCGTTTGTGGCATGTAATTGTTGAACATATGCATTGTGGCTATCCATATAGCTAGATAAAGATACTTGAGATGGATTCTGAACATAGGCCTGATGAGCTGCTTTATAATCTTGACGGCACTGTTAATTAATTTATTAATTATTAACAAACATATGTATATATATATATATATAGACATCTGTTTTATATTTCAGTTATATAAATCGAATTTCTTAAGAAAATCAATCAATTTCAATTTCTGTTCTTCAATTCGTTTCATTCATGAAAATAATGAGTGGTGAAATAATTAAACCACTTGATCGATTGCAAACGAAATCGAATCAGAAAAAACGACATAATAAATAAACTCGTTAATATAATATTATAAGAGAAAAATTCTATTTTTTTTTATTATTTATTTAATATGAAGGTAATTTGCGCGAATGAAAATTCGAGATTTTCTTTCGAAATGATATACAGAATAAAAATTTTGTATATTATGTAAATCGCTTCGAATAATTCACTTAAAGAATAAGACATAATTTTTTATTGCGTTACTTTATTGAAGTGTATATTTTTTCGCGTGAAGAGTATCGAAAGAGTGAATAAATAAAAAGAAATATTGCTTAAAATACTAAATATATATATATAAGAAAAAAAATGTGGAAACAATATAAATGCAAATGCGCTATAAAATTATTCCATAACGATCAGCAGTTGACATTCCGAAATAATTTTATATATAAATATATATATATATATATATATATATATATATATATATATATATATTTTTTTTTTCACAGAGAAATTCTTTTAAGGGAAAAATTCGAAGGTTGAATATTTATATTTATATTCGGTGTTAAAGAGAAATTTAATAAAGACAATACGAATGTGTAGATTTTTAATTCAAATATCATTTTTTTTATTAATATAGTAGTTTATATGGCAAAAGTTCATTATATAATATTACCTTTGTGAGTTTATCTTCGGTTTTGGCTATGATGGTTTCATAACCCTCTCTGTGCGCGAAAACTTTTCTCGATTGTAACTTTCTATAGAAAGTTCTCTCGATCAAGGGTCTGGAGACGTGACGATTAAGGGATGAGGCTATATCGCTATGTGCTTGAGAATCAGCTTCAACTTCCTGAAGTAGTGTTTCCCATGTGTGAAATAATGAACTCGGACATGCTGACCTATATCAGTTAAAAATAAATATTATATATATATACATATATATATATATATATATATATATATATATATATATATATATATATATATATATATATATATATATATATATATTGAAATGTTACAAGAGTTTGCTGTTAAAGTCAAAAATATCCGTTCAAAACGCGTCTTCAAATAATTGAAACTGAGATATTATGATACTATATATGTGTATAGGATGTATAGAAAGTAATAACGTTGGAAAAGTATGCACTTCAGTGATCAAAAAGTAAGGTGAAGGCATTAGGAAGGCGAGTAAATTGTATTTTTTTTTGGCTTGGTTGGTAGGATTGTCTATAATATTTACCAAGCGTCTGTTTGTCAAAAGGTTTAATAATCTACGACTTGGTTCCTTTATTACGACAATGTCATACTGTATTGGTTCTTCGCGACTTTTTTTTACCAAAATTCGTCTCAACCACCGTATTCGCCTGATTTGTCTCCGTGCGATTTCTGGCTATTCGGCAAACTCAAAAGGGCAATGCGGGAACGTCATTTTGACACGATTTAAGAAATAAAAGTCGAATCAAAGAAGGTCTTGAAGTATGTTTTATCGGACGGGGATTAATTTGAAGGGGAATGAAATTGATTTGCAAGATTAAATAAAGAATTTACATTTTATAAACATATTCAACTTACTTTTTGATCACAGCGTTATATAAAATTTGTAAATAGTATTGAATCCGTATAAAATGAAATAAACTATGACCCAGTTAGTGTTTCAAAGTAGCTAAAATGAAATTGAGTTGCTATATAAATGATATAAAATTTTATTTAATAAGAAATCACTTTCTATACATGCTGTATATATATGTAATGCGGGTCACATTATAAAGTTTGTTTGACCATTTTATTACATCTTAGTGAATCTTTTGAACTATTTACGTATTTGTATATGTTATATATTAAAATAGTTACGTTTCAAAATAATTTGATGACAGATGATATATTATATTTAATACTCGGTGCTGAAAAGTAAAGGTGAAAATTTAATTAATTAAAAAACAAGGTGAATAAAAATATTTTCGTCGATTTTAAATATAAAACTAGACATATTATGAAATAAGTTGCAACATTTTCAGGAATATATATATATATATATATATATATATATATATATATATATATATATATATAAAAGATGCGCAATGTTAATAAAGCATAAAAATATACACGTGTCTGAATAAAATAAATGACTGTATATAACAATTTTTAACTATGCCACTTTTGAAATGAAAGTTTGTAATAAAAGGAATCGTAAAAGTGTTTACTTTTATTACAAACAATGCACGTATACATACATACATATATATATATATATATATATATATATATATATTACCGTATTATAATGTTTCATAAAGCGGTGCGAATAATTTTATACCGTTCATAAATAATTCGCGTTCGACGCAATTAACGCGGTTTTTCTAAATTAATTTAATACGCGATCGACTCGATTAACTGTCGGTTTATTTATTAAATTATTTTTGCCGTAATTATTTTAACTCGTGAACACGTTTTCAAGAAAAAAAAATTTATTTTAAATATAAATTAATTATATACATATTTTTCTATTATAATTAATGATAATTATATAGAAAAATATACGAGTATGACTCACGATTAAAAATCGTAAATAACTTTAAAAGATAGATCTATTGGCACAATGGTGTGGCAATTTTCCAATATATATATATTTTTTTCACAGTTTGACCTCAGTTAATTTTTATATACAATCTTCAAGGGTTCGAAATACTATTTTAAAGCTATTGTTTTAAAGTTGTTCTTGATTTGATTATAAAATCTCTATAACAAGTAGAAAATATGAATAAAATAATTTGATTTTCAAAAAATAAAAAAATATAAATCTATTTCTCAATATAAGAATTTTGAACTTTAACGATAATATATATATATATATATATATATATATATATATATATATATATATATATATATATATATATATATATATATATATATATATATATATATATATATATATATATATATATTGAGATAATATAGAAAATGCGATTTGTGCTAATTTTAGAAGAAGCGTGATTTTCTTTATGGATTGATTCAAAATTATTTGTTAAACTAATCCACTATATTATATTTATAGCGCAGCGGTTGGTAAATTGCGGCTCCCCAGGCTACAATGTGCGGCTTCATTAAATCTATCGTCATTATGTAATGTAAACGGTAGACGTAAGGCTATACTATATACATATATGAAAAAAATCGTATAAATAATCAAAATAGTATTATATTTTATTTATTAATTATATATATATATATATATATAAATATTTCGAGTAGTTCGAAACTATTGTTGATATGAAGCCTTTATAAGTTTGACGCGCCATTGTAAACGCCTGATTTTATACTATATTATATCATATGTGTAGTTTTTGTAATCGCAAAACCTAAAACAACAGCTTAAATCTATCCGCAAAATTGTCACCATATATTACATATTCTTGATTCTTATAAACTTTAAAACTCAGTATATTACATACACACTATTATATGATATTTTCAACATGATATATGCGTTGAACGTTCGCTCTCTCTCTCTCTCTCTCTCTCTCTCTCTCTCTCTCTCTCTATATATATATATATATATATATATATATATATAATTTTTTTTGTGGCTCGAGGGTTCACAATGTGTGCTGTTCTTTTGATGTTATTTTTTTTTCATTGAGTTCTGAATATCTTCTTTCGTCGAACAAGGGGCTGAAAAGATACTGTCATTTTTCAGTAACAATCGTCTTGAAGCGTATGGGCGGTGACATGTTAATTTCGTTTGTAAGGCTTGAAAATTGGTGACGTTAATAGCAGTCAGTTTGACACCTAAGCCTCATTACGGCTGCGAGACAGACTATAAAAGGTTTCTCGACGACGACATAACGACGCCAAATACTTATATATATATATATATATATATATATATATATATATATATATATATATATATATGTATATATAATATATTATAAAATGAAAGCGAATATATATTACATACTATATATTTAGATTTTTTTTTATATTTCAAAGGAGTTTCAGACCCTTTGGTGCTGCTTTCTAAACGTATTATGTATACACTTTGTAAATGTATTCTAGTCTACCGTTTATAAAAATCATGTGTATGTTTATGACATGCGAATATATATTATGAAAAAAAAAATAAAAATCCTTACGTAGACATTTTTCAATCGGTTTTCCGTTTTGCAAAATTATATAAGTTTGTTACAAATTAAATTAAAACGGAATTCGCTCAAAGTCTACTTACAAGTTGTATGTTAAAATTTCAGGAATTTGATATTCTGAATCTTCGTCATGAAAATATGTCATTCAGATCGAAATTTGCGAAAATTGACATTTCAGTATTGAATTTTGAAATTTAATGTTAAGTATCTAGTCAAGTTTATTATTTAATATGTCATGATCTATAAATGAAGTATTGTAAAAATATACGACATTAATTTTTAACATTTTAATTGTATAGTAAAAATATTGAAAAAAAAGATAGAAAAAGATGGAATAAAAGCACACATATATATATATACATATAATATGTCGTATATCAATGTAGAGCGATGAAAAATAAATCACTTCTCGAATATATGCGAAGCCTTCATTATTATAAAACACGATTCGCTTTCATTCCACATTTACGACGGTCGTTGTCTAAGAATATTAAAGTATTATATATAATGATTAGATGAGGTCGATCGTTGAAGGTATTTCTTTTGGCCCGATATAGGCTATAATATAAGGATGTATGTTCTCAATAATATATAAGACAGTACCTTTACACGGTCATTTTACCAGATAGGAAAATTGCCACATGATATATTGATGAGGAATATTAGATGAACGTTTGCTATTTTTATTTTGTATAATATAACTGTTAAGATTTTGAATATATTCATATAGAAAATGTGTTGGAAAAATTATATAAAATATATATATATATTTAATATGTATGATTAATGTGATGAGAAAGGACATCTTTTACCTTTCTTTTCTGAGTTCACTGTTTTTCTTTCTATAAGAGGCGACGAGCATTTGAAGTTCGCCTGCTTGCTGCTCATACATCTGGGACAATTGTGATGTGAAATCGGAAACTGTAAAGAGAAAGAAAAAAAAATATTTTTATATATGTATATATTGTTATAAAAGGACGAAAAAAAAGATCGTCGAAGCGGAAAACATTCGTAGTGATTTATTTTTATTCCGATTGAAGTATGGAAAATAGGAGTTCATTCGGAAAGAAAAAAAAAGATCATTTTTGACGTATTCAGTGATATAAAAAATATAATATTTTTTGATGAAAATATATTAGTTTAATTAATAATATTTTTTTTTGTTAAAACGAAGAAAATTTACATTTTAAATGTACTGAAAAACACTATGTATATAATTCATTCGAAATTTTAACGAACCGTTCTCAAATGTAAGGTTTCAAGAATACATATAAATAATAATATAAAAAAATTTTTTTTCTGGGTCATTTTGTACTGAAAATACACATGCACAAGTTTGAACTCGGATAGCAATGATCGCTGCTCTAATACCAAAATTGTACGTGATGTGTTCTCTCATTATTAAAGAAGGTTTTCCCGCATTCGAACAACGTTAAGAATTTCACTCTTGACCGCACCGGTGAATTTTCCTCGGAAAATTTAGAAAAAAAATTCTCTCTCATACCACAATTTCATTATCTAATGGGAATATATTTATATATGAATTTATCTAACGCGGTATGCATATGATATTTGAATTCATAATTCTATCGTCTGTTTATATTCAATGGAGTAGTTTCTTGTTTGCGGCTAGATTAGATACAAGATCGAATATTAACACTTCATCCCTTGGCATGGTAGAATGGTGTCAAATTGAAATTAATGTAAATAAACCGAAGGAATAATTGTGTATGTTTGAACAGGCTTTTCGTTCGGATTGAGACATTGTATAATTTCAACAAGATTTCAAATTGGATTGTGTTTGCATTGGATCCGGCAACTTTGAGTACTAATTTTCCTATATAATATTAAAAAAAATCGCTCGAATTTTCCGACCGTATTTAAATAAGAAACTTTACTTTTCATTTTCACGATTTTTGGATATTAAAATTTTGACATTTTCTCAGCTTGTAAACACTGTGATCAAAAATTAAGGTGAATTTTTTTTATAAAATATAAATTCTACCAAATCAATTTCATCCCCTTGAAAGTAATCCCCGTTCGATAAAATGCACTTTTGCCAACGCTTTTTCCAGTACTCGAAACAGTCATAATATAATTTTTCTGGTATAGCCTTCAAGACCTTCTTCAATTCGGTTTTTATCTCCTCAATGGTGTCAAAACGACTAGCCAGAAGTCGTACGGAGCCAAATCAGGCAAATACGATGGTTGCGGAACGATACGAGTCGAGTTTTTGACAAGTCGTACATAATTAAACCTTTTGACAAATAAACACTTGGTAAATATTATTGACATTCCTACCAATTTAGGAAAAAAATACAATTTACCTACCTTCCTAATGCCCGGGAGTTTTAAATGACAATTTCGCCTTACTTTTTGATCACATTAGTATATAATATTTAATTAAACGATGTACGTCATTTGCGTTACCATTAGAAAATTTCAAATCGGATCATCGAAATGTGAATAAGTGACACAATAATAGTCTTAGATGTACTATTCAGTATTAGAAGCTGATATAATTCTGATTTATTAGTATGAATAGTTAGCTATTGAATTCGACTTATCTTAGCCAATTGAATTGAACCGGAACTATGATGAATGAATTACATTATATATAATGTATTATTAATTTATGAATTGATGCCAAACAGTATTGCAGTATTGTTTAGTGGGATTTATATAGTCATATTGTTGGATAATCATATGGATTAGCATATAACTGTTTCTTGTATACGAATGTACTTTGATTCGTTGCAATATTTATGATCGATCGATATTTCATGTAAAATTTATAGTAACCAGATGGTGATACGATAGAAAAAAAGTTGTTTTATCACATATATATATATATATATATATATATATATATATATATATATATATAAACATGATTAATATGAAATTCTAATATAAAAATTATTATTTGTGTATGCGGAATTTGATATAAAAATAAATTCTGCATAATATAATAGTGAAAATATTTCACACAACCGCATTGAGAAAAATAGGCAAACGTTGAATAGAGAAAAAGAAATATATTTCAATTTCAATCTTTAAACGTATGTCCGTTAAACGGATACATAGTCAGGAAGAAAATAAAAGGAAAGACCGTAAGAGTTAAAAGCGTGCTTTGATCTCAGTTTTTCCAGTGGCATTTAAAGTGTTAACGACGACCGAACAAAACGAAAAATCGCACTAATTTTCACACCAGAAGAATTTTTATATTATATATACTCGTTTGTATGCGCAATGATGCGATTTTGGTTCGCTTATATTTTTTACAATCAACGATTAATTTGTTTGTTTATTATTAAAAATCGTGTAAATAAAATTTTTATACAACACTATCGCTATCAAGCGTTTCCATTTTTGAAGTCATCTTGATCTAGCTATTTTTTTTCTCATGTTAATCCCTTTTCGGGCAAATTGTGCGCGAGTTTTTAACCCGTGATAAATGTTATTACATTTGTCACCGCGAAAAGTCGACGTCGGATTATTTTCGTTTATTCATTTCTATGGGTAAGAGTGGCTGAAAACATTACTTTTTATTACACGCAAATATTTATTTTGTATGTATGTGTGTGCGTGCGCGTGTGTATAGTGTTGTTATAGATGTGAACTCGTGAAATATAATTTTTCAGCACTTCGAGTTTTTCCGAACGTTTACGGAAAAGCGATGAGAAATTTCATCGCCGACAAATTTTTAATGACTGCTTTTCCGAAGTAAAACAATCTTGTTCGTGGTTTTAAAACGTCTAACTTTATATATATATATATATATATATATATATATATATATATATATATATATATATATATATATATATATATATATATATATTATAATATATATTAGACTCATAATATATTATATATATTTTTTTCTTAAATATCATTAATATTTTTTTCAAAATAAAATGTGCAATGCAATTTCTTACGAATTTAAAATGAATGAATTTCAAACAATGAAAAAGCAAATTTTTAACAAAAAAGTTTTCCACTTCATAATTCTTAATATGTTTCTTTTTACGATTCCCCTGGGAGATGCAACGGCTTTTTAGAGGTCAATGGCATGAGAATGTATATTTTTTTCAGAAAAATAATATATAAAATAAATTTTCATATTGTGAACGTCGTACCAAATATAACTAAAAAAGCATCGTCTTTAAAAAATATATTATATTACTCCAAAAAAAAAATAGATATAATTAATGGTTCTAGTATCTATTTATTCGTAGACTCTGAGTATTTTAAAAATTTATCATCATTATAATATTTAAAAGTTTAGTCTTTATTTAAAGGGATGAATTATTTAATACATTATTCTCTGTATATGGTATATAAATTATTAGAATACATATATTTTTTATAATTTATATATGAATGGAAATTTTAAATAAATTACGAAAGTACATTACTATAATATTTTATTATCAATTTTTGAACGAAACGAAGCACTTTAACCGGACTCGAATCCATTAAAATATTGGTATATATATGATCGATATCAGTCGTTAAATTTGTCATTTCAAAGAAGAAAAAAAATAAACGGAATCTACGAGTAATGAAATTGAAATTTCACATTATAAAACCGTCGATAAAATATCGTTTTTATAAAATAGTCATCAATCTCAATAATAAAGGAAATCGATCATGAATACGTATTATACATCAATTTGTAAAATACAAAATATTGTTATAATATACAGAGCGAAAAAAAAAATAAATGGTTGTATCGTAAATCAATAAATTCAAAAATACGTAATAAAACATGAAAAGTATTGTCAAAAGTTATACTCGAAAATATATCAGTTTGAAGCATGATTTTCACTGAAAATATTGCACTAGACATTTTTTTTTCACTATATAAAATATATTTTTCAATACTTTTATAATTTATAACGGAAAAATAAGTCAGTGGCGTTATAATTTTTATATTATTTATTTATAAATAATATTATTAATGAATATTGAAGATGCATATTGAGTTCAGGGATTCGAAAACCTAATCTGTTGCATATTAATCAAGTATATTTGTGTCATAAAATACGATTGAAATCTATCGATTAATTCCTAAATAAAATGAATCCGTTGTGATTTATTGCCGAATATTAATCGGCGATAAAATTCTAAAAGGCGTACAGTTTTACGCGAAAACTGTATAATCTATAAAACGGTTCTATTAAATTCGATTCGAATTGATTTTATGGCGTTCATTAATGTAATGTTCCGTGATATATTTTTTTTTCATCATCGCAACAATACATTAGCAATATTCAAATTATCGAACGTGTGTAATTTTAATAATTAATTTGGGCGCGATAAGCTTTTATAGGTCAAAGTTCAAGCGGAGCTTTCATTCCTCTCGATAGATATTCAGTACACATTGTGTGATTGATTTTTAATTTTATATGTCTCATATCGGCAGTATGTTTAAATTAAATGAAAAAAATTTAATAATATAAAGCTTTATATGTTTATAAAATGTTGTGTTAAATTGAAATATTTTTCGAATATTTTTTTATATTATATTTTATTTAAAATTAAGAACGTTACCTTGTAAAAGGACAAAAATTCGAGCGAAAATTTTCTAGCGTACGCATTTTTTTTTCTTTCGCCTCGGATAGAATTTACATTATTTTCGCGAAGGAACCGAGGGAGAGCGTCGCTCATTTTCGTCTAATGACAAAATTTTCCGGCATTTTCCGAAAAAGTATCACGTGACACGACGAAAAGGAAAAGGGAATATGTAATGTCGTAAAGCGCGTTTCCGACGAAACGTTGACGCATTCTGTTTCTAATTTTTTTTCCTCGCTTTTAATTTTTGCAATTCTTCTCAAATATACAAAAAAAATGAGTTGTGATTTTATTTATTATTTAAAAAAAACAATTCGTTAAATATATATTTATTTTTTCGTGTAAAGAAGGATTAAAATTAATTTCGTCGCACTGTTCATTGTTTATATAAAGAATATTGCTCACTTTCTACTGCTAATCAAAATATATTATCATGATCTATTTTCTGTTGCCAGAAAATAGTTATAAGATATATATATGAGTGATATCACATTAATATTATAACAATTTTTTAAAGAAAAATACAACACTTTTACTTAGAATATTTTGATCAAAACAAAGACATTGTCATGTTGATAAATTTATTTCCATATATTTTTTTTTAATAATAATACATCGTGATGATATATTATATACAATATTTAGAAATAAAATGTGTTTAATTATATTATATACTTTATATAAAATTTAACAATCCGCTATATGTCTAATTATCTAAATTATCTTATATCGAAATCGCATTAATATATCATGCTATATAATAAAATTGTACGCGATAAACAGAAAGCGTTAACCCTTAATCTATCGGATATAAGATAATTTAAAACGTATATATATATGTATAATATATAAATTTGAATTATATCGCAACTGGTAGACTAAAGGTTGAAAAATATTTCGCTCGTTTTATTAAAGAAAATTTCATGTACAGGAAACAAATCGCAACAAAAGTTTTGCATGCAGTCAGCGAACCGCATATTATTATAATATATGTTAACTGCAAAAAAAAATATATATATATATAACAGCATCGTTATAAATGCACTATTTTATTGTTGTTTGTAATGTTATATGAATTTAAGGAACCATAACGTAATTTTGTTAATTAAAGTCGCAATTTTTAAAGCGCACTCGAAGTGTATTTTTTTTTTCAATTTAATTATCGCTGAATGCGACTGCGAAATTTAATTTATAATATATTTCGCGACGATTTTTTAACTCCATTTTCTGAATGTCAAATAGTAAAATATTTCGACGATGCTCAGTATTGATGCTCCGAAGAAAAGTCCGATCGCGTTTCCAATTGCTACGACTAGATCCAGAGACGTTCTAACCACTTGCCTATTGTACCTGAGACTGGGCAAATTGTTCAAATTCAACTCGGCAATTCCGATGTTTTCCTCTTCGTCGTATGCGAAAAGATGAGTGTCCACAACACTGTATTCGGGTTCGTTACAAGTGGGCAAACAATGACACTCTAAACCGGGCGTGTCAGATCTGGGCACCTTGAGTGTTATCAACACCGTATAATAATCCGTCAAGCATTTCAACCCTTTCAGATCGCAGTACGTGTAATTATAATACGAGGGCATCAGATGATGTGTGCAATTGCAAAATTGTATTTGTGCATCGATGTGACACTGCACGATACAACCGGAATAACTGTATTTTTCGTACGCGTGAAAACCGTCGGGTTTCTCGTTGGGAAATCTGCATAATCTCGTGTCGATCGATATGGAATTGACTTCGGCGTCGTTCGTCACTTCGACGGATGAAAACGACATGGAGATTTTGTTGCCTAAAAGTACGGTTAGTTTCATGTCTGTTTCTATATTTGTATACGGAACGTCTTCCGGTGAATGTATGAACACTTGAAAATCCTCTTTGGCGGATACTCGCAACATTCCCAAACCCATCTTAGAATTTGAAATGAGAACTTCTTGTGGCACCTTCGGTTTTTTAGTATGCAGCGAATTGATCGAATAGCATATTCCGTATTCGGTCTCTAATGGTAAAAAGTGAGAGCAGCAATCTAAATATTCATTATTCCACATGCATTTATCGAGCAGATCGGAACATTTCGCCCTGAACATTGTCGTTAGATTCGTGAAATCGGTCGGACATTTTCTATCGTCGTCGTTGCACGATTTGCATGTATAACAGCTACCATAGAAAAAAGCTATGTCGCCGATGAAATCGTTAAAATCGTTCAGACTACCGTCGTATAGATCCACGTCTGTGTCCCAAACTTTTTCACTGTTGAACAATTCGCATACGGTTACAGCTGGAAAAGTTGTATTCCAACCGAGATAAGTGGTCTGAACGTTGAAGCTTATCGTCCTGTCTGAGAATGAATCCAGGGTCGTAAACAGTATCCAGAGCATACCCAAGAAGGACATGGTCACGACGGTAAACCAGAATGTTTTATATCCAAAACCGCGATCGTTTACCAAAAAGTGTAGTCCGTGTATGGAACTGTTTTCGAATATGAACTTTGTGCGATCTAGTAAAATTGTCAGTCTACGTTTTATTTTGTTTAATTTTTTGCTAAAGCTACCCATTTTCTATATATATATATATATATATATATATATATATATGTATATATATTTTTTGTATTATTTTTTCTATGGGTGTGTCCGTTTTTCACTAGAATTTGTTGATTACTGAAATGTGCTTCCATTTCCGATATTTATACGAAAAATTGGTGGTTCAGTGGTAAACAACCGGTGACCCACATTTTTAAACAATACCGGATAAAACTACTAATAATACATGTATATTGTACGTTATAAATATATATGCAAAATTATTTTGTTAAATTTTCTCAGTACAATATTTTTTATTTAGTTTTACCATATTGATTTATTAACAATTTTTTTTGAAATTATTTTTTTATTTATTTAATTAAAAATAATATTATAATACGTCTATAATTGTGAATAATATATAATATAAAATAATCGTTAAAAAGTGTTCAAGTTGAATAATGTCAAAAAAGGTTGTTTACAACTGGATTATATTTATTTTTTATATGGATCTAGCGATGGAACACCTAATGGATTTGTACATGTATTTTAATCCATTGTTGAAATACGAGTAGCTAAAATGTAATTTTATCGATATCGTCTGATAAAATAAAATAACGTAAAAATAAAATAATTATTGGTAAATGTATAATATTATATTGAAATTAAATAATATCACGAAATATATGTAAAAAAAATAATAATATTTATTTGTAACTCACATATGCGAGAAATTCGATATTGTAAATACACAAATTTCGGTTTATTTTATGAACATAATAAATAACAAACACAATATGTAATACAATATATTATAGAAATGATGCATGCGGTTTTATACTATTATATACAGGTAAATATTTATTATATTTACCACATGTAGTCAAACTGTGGTTCGCGGGACATATTTATGTTTAATACAAAAATATACAATTGTGTCCATAGCACTGTGATCAAAAAGCGGGGTGAATTTGTTTATACAATTTCATCCCTTTCAAAGAATTTCCCGTGCGATAAAACGCACTTTTGCCAACGCTTTTTCCAGTCCTCGAAAGAGTCTGAATAGTCTTTTTCGGTATCGGTTCTAAGACCTTCTTCGATTCGGTTTTTATCTCTTCAATCGTATCAAAATGGCGTTCTCGTATTAACTTTTAAAGTTTGCCGAATAGCCAGATGTCGCACGGAGCCAAATCAGGCGAATACTGTGGTTGCGGAATGATGTGAATCGAGTTTTTGGCAAAAAAGTCAGACAGACGCTTGGTAAATTTTATAGATAGTCCTACCAACCTAGGAAAAAAATTACGATTTACCTGCCTTTCATGCCCGGTAATTTTAAATGACAATTTTACCTTACTTTTTGATCGTAGTATTATATACAATTAAAGAGAATATTTGGTATTTTAATTTAATTTATTATATTATATTAGTATGTATTAAAGTGGTTGGTCAACAAAATGGTCGTGGAAAAATCGATAAAATTTAATATTTTCTTTCATTGCTTTCTAATTTTGTTCTACTATATATATATATATATATATATATATATATATATATATATATATATATATATATATATATATATATATATATATATATATATATTTATATGTATGGCACGTAATAATGATAAAGTATAAAATAAATAAAATATGAAACGTCTGAAACGAACAATGGTCACACTAAAAACGTAGTCGCTATATAATATTAAATGAAACTATTTATGATTTTCACATCTTATTCATTATATTGTATTTTGGTAAACTAACGAGATATTCGTGCGGAATTCATAATTTAATATTTTTGCAATATAATTTTAAAAGAGAATTTTTACAGATTTTTCTTTTTATTCATATATATAATATTCACGTATTGAAAAATGGATTTCGCGCTATTTTTATTATTAAAAATGTCAATTAGGTTGAATTTTTCCATTTTTTTCTAATATTTCGTTCAGATTGTTGAAAATAATAATTATTTTTATATATCATAATGTAAATTAGTTTTTCGTCGAAAATATAATCGATTTTTATACACATTTTTATATAATTTAAAATGTTAAATTTAATTGTATATTTATCTGAGTGAAATCTTTTAAACGATTTTTCGTTCATTTTTAAATATTCAATTAAGTTAAAATTTTGCATATATGTTCATTATTAATGACATTATAAGAATCAATTAATATGCAATTAATTATTTAAAAAAATACAGCGATATCTATGCGTATTTTCTTTATAATGCGTATTGTTTGTAATAATTTTAAAAATTAATAAAAAAATAATATATTGTATATTTTTAAGATGTTTAAATATTTTTATGTAAGAATAGCGATTTTATTCGATGTACTCGTATAGTATTTTAAGACTAAAAGGGTGTATATATTTCATCAAATATACACACATATAAATAATGCATGAATTTATTTGTGTGTGTGTGTCGCTATATATATATATATATATATATATATACATATATATATATATACACACACATATATATATATATATATATATATATATATATATATATATATATATATATATATGTAGCAATAAGGATTTCATGCTTCGTTGAATCGAGCACTTAACGGTTTGTGTGTGTGTGTGTAGTGTTGGCAATTTTGCTCGTTTTCACTATAGAAACTATAAAATCTAAAACGGCGTTTCTAGACTTACATGGATAGTTTTATATATAATATAAATGTTAGTCTCGTCGTGTGAAGGCTTAATAGTGCAAAGTGGTCCATCTTCACACGCGACATCATATTAAGCTATCATCGAGGAAACGCGAACTTTGTGTCCGCTTTAGTTTCGCACTAATCGCATGGACACCCTAACGTGTGACATATAATTTTATTTTTACACGCACATATAGTAGAAATTAATATATATTTTTTTAAATTACATTTTAATATATTTTATTAGTTTATATACGACAGGTAAAGTATATATATATATATTTATATATATATATATATATATATATATATATATATATATATATATATATAGAATATGTAATATAAAATATATGATTATTATACTTTTTAGATTGTATAAGAAAATTACAAATTTTGAGATAGAAATTTATATATTTATTATTTTTGATTATTTTAATGATATTTCTGTCGTAAAATTAATGATAGTAAAATTTTAGAAAAGACGTTCAAGGCTTATTCAAATTAAAATGAAATTTTTGATAGCTTTATTTGAAATAGAAGAATGTTTATATTGATTATAATATAATATATTAACGAGATATTTGATGTATTAAACGTATTATTTGTGTATATTAAAGTAATTAACCTTATGAAATTATTTTATTTATAATAAATTATACGATAAAACTAGATTAAATCGTAAATATATGAGATAAATTTGTTTTTGATTATATAATATTTGAATCTGTAATTGAAATATATCTATAGACGATTAAATATATCTATAGACAATAACGCAATTACAGAAAAATTATTAATTGTTAAGCCGTCGATATATATATATATATATATATATATTATTTTATTTATTTATTTTAATGAAACATTTCGTGTCAATCGATATAATGAATATATCTGAAATTACACGTCAGCGGTTTACAACTTTATCGCGTGTTGTTATATATTAAATTTGGCTGGAAAAACTGTTAGTTTTTCCACAATAATTACCAGAATATATATATATATATATATATATATATATATATATATATATATTTTTTTTTTGTGATGTTTTACAATCATAAATGACTAGCGATTTTATGAAAAGTGATAATAATAAGAAATAGAAAAATATATATATATAAATGTATAGTAATATTGCATTTTATTTATTTTTAATATACGATAAGAAACTGAAAGAATTAACCGTTAAATTTTATCTGACAGTTATCTATAAGATTTAAACCGGCAACGTGTAAACTGAGGATTAGAAAAATAACTGATTCGAAAAAAAATGTCTACAATATAAGATTTATGTGTTGGAGAAACAATATTTTTTTATTTCATTTTCTATTATTGTTCGTGAAGTTTGAAAAATAGAATCGAAAATGGTAAATCAAAAATAAAATATATATTTATAAAAAAATATTCAATATAAGCAATACATATAAATTTTAATACATGAGATATTGGCTTTTAATAAATTTCTGTATTATAATTTTAAATCTTTATTAGTAATAATATATTTTAGATATATGTTAACACGAAATCTAATATCTGTCAGGATAAGGATTAATAATCTGGAAAATTATAATATAGATTTTTTTATTATATATCATTATATAATAAAGATGATATAAATATAATAAACAAATATATTATATTAAATTATTGTACATTGAAAAAAGTATTATATTAATGAATTTCGTCACAATATGTAATGAAAAAATCACAACGTCGTATAAAAGAAAATCGAAATGTATGAAAAAAAAATGTTATTATATTGTGCTTTCATTTGTCGTTGAATAATATTTATTATTCATATAAAAATATTTTTTTTCTGAATAAATCTATTTTTTATAAATAATATATTTATTCCGAGAATTTATCGATTATCGTGAATTTATATCTAAAATCGATCGGGTATTAATAATGAAATTTTTCGACATCAGTTTCGTGTTAAATCAAAATAATTTTATTTTAAAAATATTGAAAAGATTTAGAAACACTGTGTAATAAACTGGGCATATATATATACATACATACATATATATATATATATATATATATATATATATAGAGCGTGGATCAAAATAAAAGAGCGCATGCATTAGTTGTATGTATGAAGCAAACAGTCACTAAAGACCCGATTGCGAAAGGAGCAATGATCTTTCTTTCTTTTTTCTTCTTTCGCAAAGCTTTTATATGTTTTCTTTCTGTTCTTTATTTTTTTTTCATTTTTCTCCTTCTGCGAAACACGTTTAATCGAAAAAAAAGAGGAATCTTCTCACGCGAAAACTTGAAGCCTCTTCTCTAATGAAAACCAATTTGTCTTCATGAAATTAACTGCCACTTTTGTATTCCCATTTTTCTTAATTAACCCCCGGTCGTGTTTGTTTAAGGGTGGTTTGTATCTCGCGAGGATTTCAACCCTTGGGACTTTATCAGAAAATCCAATTTTTACGCATATTGCGACATTTGTAAAATTGAATATTAAAAAATATATTGTATATATATATATATATATATATATATATATATATATAAACAGTTCTCTTTTTATATGAAAAATTTTAAAATTATCATTTTGATACAAATATAATTTTTAGTTTGATTTTTGACACGTCGTTTTATCCATTCGTATATTGATATAATATTTATATCAAATTTTTCAAAGGTTAATCGATTTTATGAAATATATTATTTTCATATTCAATCGAGTGTATGAGATTTTTCTTGAACCATATTTTTATTGTTTGCCACAAAACATTTGGAATAACTGAAAAAAATACACAAAGAATAATGGATTTTATAATATATTATATATATATATGAAAATTCTGAATCGTTTCAATATATTTTTTTTTGTACAAAATTTGATATTATTTATAGCACTGAAGATTATATGAATGAACCGTTGATGGAGAAATCTTATAAAATGGATTTTTACGATTAACATATATGATATAATTTGTAGATTTTTTTTTTAATATTTTCTTAAGAAAATATATCTTTATAAAATAGGTTATTGTAGATATCTATCTATCTACATATAAATAATATACTATATTCTGATCGAAATTGATTGATCGAAATAGATATTTGATGGGGAATCTAATGTTGTCAATAGCAATTTTCAAGAACATAAATATAATAAATTAAATTTTGGCGCGAAATTTATAAATATACAACTGTATAATAAATACGTATAAATCATATAATTATGAGAACAAATAGGAAAATTTTTCGATAGCATACAAAAGGACTCCGTGAAGGACGTCGGCATTCAAGCGAAATGAAAAAGGAGGAGACCAACGATTGATCTTCGACTGAAAAGGAATTTGACCTCAAATCTAATGCTAGATTCTTCTTCTTTTTTCATTTATATATATATATATATATATAGATTTTTTTTTGTAAATGAAGGATCATCGACACGAAAGTTTTATATATTTTTTTTCGTCTATTACGAGACGTTTTACCGTTTTTCCAATTTTCCACGATCGAAATCTCGTGATGATAGTCGGAAAATTGGCGGTCAACTAGTAAAATTCGATAAGAAAAATTTCAATACGTTTTTCTCGGTTTAATTTTCTTATGGTAAAAAGGACGATTTTCCGCGATCGTTTCAAGCGAGACGCGACATTTAAAGGCATTAATTGTTCACCTTTGACGAATTAATGCCTCATTAAAAGCTCGCATTAAAGTTAAGTATGGTACTTTTGTGCCTTTTCGTCCGACATGGAGTAAATTAACGCCAGACGTTAGCACTCTAAATTTATTTGTGGCAAAAAAAAAGATGTATAATGAATATTTTTTTTTCTTTTTGCATATATAGTATGTACACAATGGTCGTATTTTTACGGATTGAGACTCAGATTTTGTCTAGAATGAGAAAAAAAGGATAAAACTGAAAATGTGCGTGATTTATGTGAACATGGTGAAGCTGCAAAATTACCTTGCATTCTGACGTTTCGACGATTTTGCACGATATGTGAACTATTATATTAAATGAAAAAGAATTTTCTCGGAATTTTTCTTTATATTCAATGAAAATTTTAATAAAAATATACTTATATCTAAGTAAAATCTTTATATTAGTATATAAAATATAAATGAAATTTTAAATAGATATCGTTAAAACTGATAATAATTCAAAATATACTACTAAATAACAAAATTGTATACTTTTTAACAATATAAAAAAAAATATACCATATATTATATATATATATATATATATATATATATATATATATATTTATATATACACACATAATTCTAACAAGTTTATTAATCAACAAGTATCGTATAGAAGTCAATTTTCATTTTGATTACATTGTATCGAGATTAAAGGCACTTTCATACGTTGTTTATGGTATATATATATATATATATATATATTAAACAACATTGACAAACTATTCACTGATGCTATTAAACGTGTAATCTATAATGGTAAACAATGCATGTGATATAATAGCATCATATTATAATTATTACACGTATAATAATTATTATTATTTCGATACATTAATCTGATAAAATTCAAAATCATACTAAAAATCTAAATATAATATGAAAAATTATTAAATTTTACATTATGAAATTATATAATAAAATATAATATAGTCTGATAGAGCAATAAATATCAAAAAAAAAATTTTTTTTCGTCCCGTTAAAGATTTGATATGAATACTAAAATGAAGGAAAAGTACGCTAGAATTTTTTTTTTCGCCAAATAGATAAAACGTGATAAGATTTTCTTTTTATTTTCAAATCCTTTCGTCGGCAAGAAAATTAATTTTACGAATTTTTCCAGAATTCGAAAGCAATATACGATGTGAATTTAAATGTAATATTATTCGTTCACATATAAAACGTCGAATTTTATATTAATTTTACATTCATATATAAAATTTACTATATTATTTTTTTCATATATGAAACGAGTCAAATATTTTTTTATATTAGGTAGGCAGAGAAATACATATCAATTTATACAGAAAAAAATAATAATTTCAAGCGAGCGGTAATAAATATAATATTTAAGTACAAAATATTAAATTCGGAAAATACGATAAAAGGCATAAAACGCCATCAAAATTTATTTCAAGGAAGCTTAAAGCAAACATCGAGCCTGTAAATTTACATATTTAAATTCAAAGCCGTTAATTAAGAACCTTTTCGCTTCTTTGACATCGTAAATGTGTTAATTCGAATGAAAAAAAAAATGAAAAAAAGTCGGGTGCTGAAAAAAGAAAAACGTAACACCCTTTTGTTTTCCACTCTCGTTTTTCTTTATTTCTTTCACTCGTAAATACTTTTTTCTTCGTTTTATATATTATATAATACGAGAGCGATCGACAATCTTTTGATTATTTAAAAAAATATATTGCTTAATATATGAATGCGACTAGATTCATTTAATTTTCTAAAAAGCTGAGAGAGTTTTCCCGGTGGAAAACTACGTTTTCGTGAATAAGAAAAAGCTCACATATCAAAATATATGTGGGATCAAAAAGAAAGGTGAATTTGTTTATAAAATTTTTTTTTTTTTATTTATTCTTCCAAATCAATTTCATCCCCCTCCGATAAAACACTTTTAACAACGCTTTTTTCAATACTCAAAACAGTTGGAATAGCCTTTTTTCGGTATAACTTTCAAGACCTTCTTCAATTCGGTTTTTATCTCCTTAATCGTGTGGAAACGGCGTTTCCGCATTGGCCTTTTGAGTTTACCGAATAGCCAGAAGTCTCACGGAGCCCAATCAGTCAAATACGAAGGTTGCGAAACTATATGAGTCGGATTTTTGGCAACAAAGTCGCGAAGAACCAATGCAGTATGATATGGTGCATTATCGTAATGAAGGAACCAAAAGTTGTAAAAAAGCGTGAAACTCGGTGATAATTAAACCTTTTGACAAACAGACGCTTTGCAAATATTATACAGTCCTACCAACCTAGAAAAAAAATACAATTTACCTGCCTTCTTAATGCCCGGGTATTTTAAATGATAATTTCACCTTACTTTTTGATCACAACATAGAAAGCAATGAAAATGCACTTCAACATAGGCGACTATTTTTTTTTTTCATCTGATTTTTTGAGTAGAGTTGTCGATCGCTGAAAATACGATTTTTGTCGTATTATTATTATTATTATGAGCGTATTTACGTCGGAAAAAAATTTTTGTAAAACTTCTGTTCAACATCAAAAATCGAACGAGCGTTTTTCACGAAAAACCAAATCGATTTCTTGTCAATCGGCCGTTTTATTATTAGTGTGAAAGCGGTGAAAAAAAAAATATGTAACATGTGCCCATTTTCGTTTCGGGAGCCTGTTTTATCAAATCGATCGATAATATTTTTATAAAATAAATATTGGGAATCGAACAGCCGTAAAAGAATTTCATTAAGATCATAGGAAGTTCTTATATATAGAGCGCGAAACGGAAATTTCATCTAGCGCATAAAAATATATATAAAAACATCGTTTTTTTCCTTTTTGAATATATTGTAAATGTTGTATATAAAATATTTTGTGAAATGAATCATTTCACGTTTTCCGTTTCTTTAAATAAAATAATATCTGATGTTTACCATTTTCCTCTTCAAATGAATGTTTTTTTTATATCATATTTTAAAAGAAAAAAATATGTAATTAAATATGTGAAAAAAAAGTACTAGAATATTACTAATTATAATAATAAATTTTTCATGGAAAATAAATAATGTATAATCGACTTTTATTGAAAATATTGGAAATCAGATCAAAGAAAAATAGAGTCATAAAAATATTCTGCCATGAAAATTTACGTCATTAGTTTGTTCTGTATATAGATTTTAAATTTATTTATAATAATAAATTTTATATTCTCTTGTATTTATATAATAAAAATATTATTTTATATATAGGATCGTATTATAATTCAATAATTGAGAAAAAGCTATGAAAGTAATAAAATTGGTTTTCAAAAAACGATAAAAAAATAATTATAAAAAGAACAATTTTATCGGTAATTAAAAAATAATGAAATAAAATCATTTTATGCGAAATTAGAATAATTACAATATTTTCAATAGAAAAAGTGAATCAATATATAAGATTCATATTAGTTTTAGATGAAAAAAATAGAATGATGAAATATTTGAAATATTAAAATTATTCTCGAAATATTAATATGATAATTATTATAAAAATTTAAAGACAATCTATTGAAAGAAAGCAGAATAATGAGATTTAGATAACATTTTCCAATATTTTTGTAAAATATATTTCAGGATGTCAATTGATATTTAATTCTCAAACACAATATATTATAAATAATTAGGCAATTATG